>JASANE010002679.1:0-11316 GCA_030248225.1 Trileptium ribeirensis | reverse complement strand
CGATTACTAGCCATACGTAACTGAACGAAGAACCAAATGACGTATTGCTCCAACAATAATGCATACTTGCAAAAGTAGGTTAACCTCTGAGCAACGAACGATCCAACAATAATGCATACTTGCAAAAGTAGGTTAACCTCTGAGCAACGAACGATCCAACAATAATGCATACTTGCAAAAGTAGGTTAACCTCTGAACAACGAACGATCCAACAATAATGCATACTTGCAAAAGTAGGTTAACCTCTGAGCAACGAACTATCAGACGATATTAAAAGTAGGTTAACCTCTGAGCAACGAACGATCCAACAATAATGCATACTTGCAAAAGTAGGTTAACCTCTGAACAACGAACGATCCAACAATAATGCATACTTGCAAAAGTAGGTTAACCTCTGAGCAACGAACGATCCAACAATAATGCATACTTGCAAAAGTAGGTTAACCTCTGTATTGTTCATTTTCATGTTTCTCATAGCGAGATGCGGCATGATTTTAGAGTGCATAAGTATAACTTTTCCTGATAATATGCAGCATTCTACAAGGCCGCACAAATCTACAAAAGTTTGTATGAAACGCTTCTAGAGTTCGTATAGGCGATCGCCAGATAGGCAGACACAGTTGCGACTATGTCGCGATCGCACAATTAAGAACGCAAATTTTTGCAAAAATAAAACTCCGCGATGTTCATAAGCCATGATATATGCACCTAATCTGGACTTAAATACTCCAATGGAATATTATAACTGTGCTGCGGCGAATAAGTATACTCTGCTTTTGTATACACATTTTTGACATAGTAATACTTCTTTTAAAGCATGTTTATACGAACTTTGACGCTACTTATACATTGCAACAGTAGCAATTCAGCGTAGCATGTAATTCCCAACTAC
This sequence comes from Trileptium ribeirensis, assembly GCA_030248225.1. Classification (NCBI taxonomy): domain Eukaryota; kingdom Metazoa; phylum Nematoda; class Enoplea; order Enoplida; family Thoracostomopsidae; genus Trileptium; species Trileptium ribeirensis. The sequence goes on along the minus strand of JASANE010002679.1, from coordinate 10,424 downwards.
CGTTGGGCTTTTGGTACATTAAATTTAAGGAAATGTGTAGTTTTTGAGCCAAACCTACAGCTTCATAGAAAAGGAAAACCCATTACACTATTTTCGAGCGACTAGTCCCGTAGCTGTGCCTTTACTACTCTTAACTATGTACTTAACTCTTAAGGTGTGACAACGACGGTCCAAATGAATATCCATCATGCTTTTCTGAGTTATATCTTGTTGCGATTTATATATTGGTTATATTACATAGCTAGGCTTCCTGTCTCAAAATCCAACCTACGTTGTTCGAGGTTAGGAGGAGGCAATGGGTGGTTCAGGCTATACCGTTTATGTTCTACAAAAACGGGCAGGCCAATCCTTGGTTAAAACCAGCCCAGTTGAAGGTACACTCAGGTAGTCACAATCGCGGCTCCCCCTCGCTTAGCTTCGGGGTAATTCTTGTTAGTGGTACCAAGAAGGGGGTTACCAACTCTTAAAATTTATAGCTGTGAAGGGCATACCGCCATATTCACGTGGCTTATACCTAGGACCCTTGTCCTGTCGATCCGAATACTTGGGCAGTTGTTGAAGTGCACGTAAATATATGTCCAATAAAATGAAAGATCGTTCCCAAAAGGAAACGACTCCGGTTGATAAAAAGAATTAAAAGGAAAGACATGTGAGTGTACAGCTGCGCAGAAAGGACATGACCACTATGTCGAGGCTAAAAAGCAGGCTCGGAAAAGAACCGTGCATCACGACGGCACTACGTCTGAAGCTGCACAGAAACAGCCCAAAAAGGATGTTAAGCCACAACCGTCTAACGTTAGCTCGTAAAGAAAAGGCTGCGGCGAGTGCCTTAGAGGCTGTAATGTGGATAATGCCAAACCGATGAAGCCAATGACAGACGAAGATATTGAACTATCTGCCCGTTTTGTGGCAAAGATAGAGGAAGCCCCGATTGCCAGAGACCTCGGTTTTGAAGACTCTGATTATACTAGAGGCTTTTACAGGGTCCCCTATAATAATGAAGTAACTATTAAGTTTCTAAAGGATGTCATTGAAGATTGGAATAGAAAGTCGAAGTGTCCTCGCACACAGGTTTTACTCAGTTCCGAGGTCGATCTTGTTACGATCGCTACGTTTATCCCAACATCGGGACGAAGGTTACCTCCTGATACCAGGAAGACGTCAAAAGAACAGACATTCGTAAATCAGCTGATCTAACGGTACCTGAGTGGGATCCTTGTTTTACTTAGACAAAAAGAACACGATCGGATATTTGGCATTAGGGTCTTACCTGAAATACGTGAAATAAAGAAAGGCGGTAGACTAAGATATGAGATGGTTAATATCATGTTCTTTGATCCAGATTTGCGTTGACCCATGGGACACGCCTAGGGAATTCCGCCTTTGGGCCGGATATCCTTGAGTAACCTGCTCACGGTAACCTATAAAGTCAGTCATGATAGTCATTGAAAGCTTCTAAATTAAATTTTAAATGACTTTGACAATTTTACAGATTAATCACCATTCAACAACAAGCCAATTACCACTAGAAAATAGAATAGGTAAGTTTTCGCGGCAGTTTGTTGCTGGCCTGTCCACAGCCCTCCGAAAAGTGGGGGGGAACTTCGGCCCCCCATGTTCATTCTCGGGGGAAATTTCAAAGTGGGGGAGAGAAATTTTGCTTAAAAATACAAAATATTTCCATATTTTCATGCATTTTTACTACTGTGAACGTACTTTCAAGCTAAAAAACAATATTTTAGAATTATAAATAGTGGTAATTAATGTTTAAAAACAATTTGCAAACAAAAAACACAATATTTTCAGACATAAAAAATTTTTGGAATTAGTTGAACATGGGGGGTTTCGGCCGAGTGGAGGGGGGGACGGACATGGGGGGATTTGGAAAGTGGGGGGGGGGGGGGTCCCCCCACTGTGGACAGGCCAGTGTCGTGCTGATCCACGAGTCCTGTCGGGTTGGGAACCAACGCCGATACGCTGCAACGGCAGGTTGCTTTATGACCAGTGGGTTAATAATGACATGAATTGTATTTGTGGCTGATAAGGGCTTATTTATATTAGTGAATTATCCCTGACGAATAGGAAGTATACAGTTATTAAAATTGGTGGACGTATTCATAGAAACGACGACCCCTGAGACTGGCTGATAGCATCCCTACAGCTTCCTTATGATGCGATTGAAGGATTACCTGGAAATGACCTAATTAGACTATTATATTTCCTGAGCAGAAGAAATCTGCAGTTATAACTGGCTAAGATGCCAATGTACATATCAGACCGTGAGGTAGTACAAATTGTAACTGAATAGGTATTGACTTAGCAGAATTTTAACTAACTTATGACTTGTGTGGAGAATAAAGGTCGTTATTCAACAATTTCTTAAGAATAGGTCTTAAGCAAATGATGTAACATTAGCAAGCAGTTTCCTAGAAAGATATGTCAGGTATTGGTAAGTGATACAAGACTATTTGGGATCAAACCATAATTTCATCCAATTCAGTATGGACTTTAGTATTGACTATATTTCTAGAATGAAGTTGAATGTTAGATGAATAGACAGGATACGATATCAAGACATAACGCAAGAAAGTTTAGATGAAATAAACAGAATGCACAATGTTGACTGTGAGCAATTAAAATTAGCGGTTAATTAGTTAGCGGTCATTAGCTGATAATAAGTGCTCTACTTATTGCAGCAGAGAACTGTTCTCCATATACGGGCATACGAATATTTATAAACTGTTTAATTGATGTTTAACTGGAATGATTAATTAGTGAGACTTCGGAGAAAGGTGAAGAAGTTATACAGAATGGCCATGACATATTATGCAAAAAGTAGTATAATTTACGGAAGAATTTTAAAAAGATTGTTAGACAAAGCAACATGCGATCACGGAGTTCTTTTTGCGACTTGGTGCACAGGAGTCTGATATTCAACAGGCTTCATAAAATATTGGGCAGAATTAATGAGACGATTTTGGGATAGCCTAAGTATCCTAATAGTAATGCACTGAATATGACACGATTGTTCTGAAGTTACTGCCGAAAGTACACGCTCCGGGCACCATTTTCTCTGTGGATGTAGCTGGACATCATGACTCAGAAAAATCAAATAGAATACCTAAAATGGATGTTGTTATCAACGAGGTAGTTGATGCAGAAAGAATAAAATGTGGTTTAGGACATCATAGAGACTTTGCGTCTCTAGTCCCTGATGGTATTTTGTTTCCGTCTTCCTACAATCAGGAAGTCCAGCCATAGGTATGGCACTAAAACGATCTTTAAACCCAGCTTAGGACTTAATCGTACACCAGTCCTACACAGATAGACTAAAAACTAAAATTGTCTATACCCCCAGGCCAGGAAAAGACTATACCGAGCCTAAGGCATTCAGACTTATTAACCTGTCATCATTTATATTGAAAACTCTTGAAAGACTGGTGGCAGATTAATACATGACTTTTTAAGCAAGACTCAATGACATGCAACATGCCTATCGTAGAGGAAGAAGTACCATATTTGTGTACTACGACATGGATTGAACAGGAAATGTTTTCTCGCAAATTAGAGTATGCAATGTCCCTAGGCATTTATGGAGCATTTGACTGCACATAAATGAAGTTTATTTAAAGAAAGTATGGACGAATTTGGATTCGAAATCTCATTAAAATTTGAATACATTAGCTATTAAGTACTAGAGTGGTAATAGCTGAAAGGGGCAGTCTAGGCAAGCAATCAGAGCTACTACGGGTTTTCCCAGTGAGGAGTAGATATAATTTCTCATGTACTTTAGTGTACTGCAGTAAATGGTATTATTAGCAGACTTAATGATAATCGTGTGAAATCTTCTAGATGTTAAAAGCCACTCGTAATAGACTTTAACGGTCTCTAAATGCACTTCATGTGTGGTGCTGTGATAGAGTCTTCTTTGTTAATGCAGGAAAGCGTAAGTGTGTCGTTTTTACAAAGAAAAGACTAAACGGTCTAGTGAATATTCGTATTGGCGCGACATTATTCCATTGGATGACAAGGTTAAATATGTTGGTCTAGTCTTAGATAAAGGTTTAACATGGAAGACTCATATGATGGCTTACGGCCTTCAGGATTATTTTTGCGCTTAAGAGATTAATTGGAAACAGCTGGGGGTTGCGCACTCAATTCATTCATTTTCGTTAAAGAACAGTTATCCTTCCAACAATTCTTTATTGAGCGGTGTATTGGTTACACAGGATTGAATTAGTTACCTACTGTGATATGTTAGAAAGGGTTTAAGCTTTGGTTTGTTGCATGATGACTGGTGCAATCAAATCCGTACCGGTACGCAGCATTGAGATAATTTAAGGTATATAGCCCATTTATATTCTAATCAAGGAATTAGCAATAAAAGAATATTTCAGGCTTAAAATTTAGCCCAAAAAATCCCGACTTGTATGAATAGGTTTATCAGACAATAATTTGTGTAATACCATCTAATAACTTCTAGCTAGGCTTCCAATGTATACAAGGTAACCATGCAACATGTAAAACACATGCTTATTCATGTAAAATTTTGTAACAAGATTTGAAAAATTTAAGTTAATGCTCACTACTGCATTTCAAAATACAATTTATTGTAAATACTACTAATACATTAGTTACAGATACTAGATACATTAGTTACACAAAACTCTAACCGTTAGAATAGGCACAAAAACGTGAGATATACCGTAGATGCAGAGCTAAGCAAACGGAAGTGCAAGTTAAATTTTGCTATTGCAATTTGTACTTTTTCTTTAAATACAAAATTAATAAACTACAATGTCTTAAAATAAAAAACTTAAGCAGAAAAATAAACTTGTCTACGCTATTTTTTAACCACAGGTACACGTAGTGTCTTAAAAATTATAGATCAGTTATTCAACATAATTATCTGTCCATGAGGCATATACAATAGCCCTGCGTAGACTAAGTCTGATGTAAAAGATTGTAATGTTTAAAAATTTTCAACCACCAACACTCACACATCTTGCACAACCTCCGTCATTTATATAATTGATTATGCTACTACATAAAAAGAGACCCTCAGTGCCTCTTGAATTTTGGCAGTTTCATATTTTTGCGACCATTCACGCGGTTAGTTTCGAAAGAAGCTTGTGCAGTAGCAGCATTTGCATTAACAAGTGTGTCGAAACGCGTAGTGAACATTAACTTAAACATGAACATAATGCGTTATACATCTTAGCATTGTTATCGTGTATTATTCTTTTTACATGATCACGAAATACACTTCAAACCCCGACAGGGTTAAATTAATGTGAAAGTATATTGATGAAGTTTCAAAACTGATAATTTGAGCCCTGCACGTGGCTCAACTCTAGAGCCAAGCCTGCCCCGATATTTGGAGAGCCAATACCAAGTTGTGTTTGCAAGAGTAGTCTAGTGTATCGGGAAAATATTGATTCAGCTCTTAAAAGCTATTTTCTAAAATGACTAGCATCATAACAAGTGATGTTATAAAACAATAACCTTTTCTAACGATATAATGTATATATTGCACCTCAGGGTTATCTGCGCCCGCGTAAGACCAAATGATAACCAACATCGCCTGCTTCCAATACTGGCTAAACCTTAATTCTTAAAAAGGTATATTTCCAACAGAAAAAAATTCCAGTATTGGCATAAAACATATATGAGGGACACTGAGGTGGCCCTATATTTTGTTTTTGCTCGTGGTTGCGCTGGCCGAGCGGCTAGTATCATGAATCATCATCAATTATGAACTTGAGTTTCGATTTTTTTTGCTAGAACCTGGTCTTATCAATAAGGTAAAATTAATGAACTTTTTGTTTTTACGGTGAATAATGAGAATTGTGCTTTGCTTACTGAAACACGACGACTTCGTTGTTTTCAAAGCACTTTACGTGATATGCAACCCCTGTGAGGTGCTGCAGGGGACTATAAATGCCAAATTATATAGTTGCCGCTAGATACTAAGCAGGAACCGCTGGACTCTAGTTCAAATAACGGCGTAATTAACAAATCTGGACTACGGACCAGTTCCAGTTATACTCTGTTCCATCGATTTGCGTTATTTCTTTGTGCGTTACAAACTTTTGTAGAAGTCGATATCGTGTTGAGAAATTAAGGTATTTGTATTCTAAATCATTAGTTGTCGCTATATGCCAGGCAGGAACCGTTCGACTCTAGCTCTAAGATAACGAGATAATTAACAAACCCTGGACTACTGACCACTACGTTATAAATGTGCCGTTTGATCGGTTTAAGTTATTTTCTGTTCCTTATAAACGTTGGTCGAGGTCGATTTCGTGCTGAGAAATTAAGGTGTCTGAATGTTAAATATACCGTTATTGCTATATACTAAGCAGCAACTGTTCGGCTATAGCTGAAATAACGGCATAATTAACAAATCCTGGACTAAGTAGTACTTCAAAAGTTATAAATTGCTGTTTGATCGATATGCGTTATCGTGTTAGCTAATTTTGCCAGGTATAAAAATAACTTTTATCATATATATAATATGCTAGATATCCAAAGGACATGACACCGGAACTTCCATTCTGGCAAAAATTAGCCGGAACCGAATTCCGAATTTTGCCGGAACCGGAATTCCGGTTTACTCCCTGATATAATTTGTAACGGTATGACCGCAAGTTTTCGATTCTGGCAGCCACGTCGAGCTGGAATCTAGTGATATACACTGCAGTACAAAAACTCACAACAGAAGCAGTTTATTGACATCTAAGCGAAACTATAGCTGTACTATGTCAAAGTAAAAAACTAAATTCCATCATTGGTTAAGCCTTGTTAAAGAAGAACGTTTTGCTGATTCGATTTCACAATAATGGCGTGATTCGGCTCTATTGATCCCACGTGTTCAAGCATCTGAATCCACGACCCAAATTTCAACCGTATTCGCAAGTCCCCAATAGGTATAGGAATTACCGTCTAAGGGTCGCACTCTCCCTACTGTTATATGTATTCACCATTTCCCTGAGGATCTACACCCCCACCACCACAGCCCCCTTGTAGTGTGGATAATTTTAGCAATTATTTGCAAAATGAGTTATGATTCATGAATTATTGCTAGAAATTCCCATTGCGGTATGTGCCGCGCCAGCCAGGGTCATTATATTCAGCTGTTGGTCCAGATTTCTAGCTGTAAGATGCGAACGTGACTCTAGTTTGCAGTAAGCCGTTGGATAAAGCAAACAGAAACGTATCTAGCGGTTTGTGTTCCTGATTAAGAATCTGACTTCTATATAGACAGCCCCGCATAACCATCCAATGTCTTGGTGATACGTACTGCAAAATACAGCCTAAACTTTTCTCTATAATAAATTGAAATGCAGGCTTATTTCTTGCAGTCTATTAAATCGTCTGGAGATTGGTTGGCACTTCCAACTGTCGAGAAATGAGTTAGGATTTTGGCCAAGAAACATAGCCATATGTTGCACCCGGCTTTTATTTTCATCTAGCACTAAGAAATCGGAACACACAGTGGAGTATGACCCTGACTATCTAGCGCAGCACAACGGCGCGTAATAACTAGTAATTCATATTTATAATTTTATTCATTTTGCTCAGATTTGCTAAACTAGCATCACTAAACCGAGCAAGTAAAGCATATGTGATAGACTTGGGTTGACATCGTTATGACTCCAACGAGCATTATCTCGCCCTTAACAAGGCTTCAACATACATATATACTATCGATACGCAGCAAAACTTTCGTTGTCATGTTTACAAATCCTTGTCAGGCTGAGATGCACATGTGGCTAGGCAAGCAATAGCGTAACGCAGAGTGCTCTGAGTCTTCCGATTTAGTAACAATAGAAAATGCGTAACTTATATAAAGTCCATCGTTTAGGCAGTGGATTCAGCTTAACATATTGAGAAAGGATCTGCATCCAGTTGCACTCATCAGCTTGACATGAGCAATGTAATATAAATTTGTAGCACTGTTTCATGTTACAAACATCTTTAAGAACCATTTAATTGCTTCAGTATTACCAAAAATGAGCCACCTATAATGCGGCGTTCACGTTATAATGTCCCCAACGTTTGGAACCTATGTACCCCACACAGTGTCAGATACACTGTTGACAACAGGGTGTCTTAGACACCCCATGTTTGTAATAAATTTTTTCAACGGTAGCTAGTTACGCGTGTTACCGCTTACCGACAGTGTCAGGCACACCGTGTCTTCTGGCAGTTTTATTGACAGTGTTCGGAATTATTTGAGCAATGTTCATATGGGCTAGATACAAATATGGAGAATTTAGGAAGAACTCCACAGGACAGTTGACTAATAAAGCGCATTAGCTACAGACGGTGTCCATTACTATTCATTCGCGCAAAATTGGTAGCTAAGGGTGTGCACGATACTATCTAGAAAAAATGTAATGTAGCTACAGGTATGGGTTTACACCCTCGGCATTTGATATACAGTATGGGCGTCACCCTGACTGTCTATTATACGGTAGGGTCGCGACTGCAGGGGGTCAAAAGTTCCAAACAGCGGGGACATTATAACGTGAACGCCGCATAATGTTAATAGTTATCTTTATAAGCTAAAAGCTTGCGTGCCACAGAGCAAAAAGCTCCAACCGTGTACATAATTTTTTTAGTCGCTGACATGTATATACTACAAAGTAGCGGTTGTTTCATAATGCAAAGACTGGAGGACCTCAGCATTTTTGCCTGTCAGTTGGAATTAAAATTGGAAAATATATATGACCCAAACTCAGAACATAATTATATATTATACTCGTTTTTGCCCGTTTTCTGAATTTCCATTCGTTTATATATCCACACACACAGTCTATTCATATAAATGTGGTTTATTTCTATTCTTGTGTTAAGCCGTAGCATAGCAAAATACGGTTGGTTAGTCTTTAACATTAAGCACACTGAATCTCGCCAGTCATCTATTCTACATGTTGTCGCTTTGAAATTTTTCGTTACATAGTGCCGATAATATATTTAACTGCCCGTCATTTTTGATATAGGTATATAATGTACAGAGTGCCAGTGAGTGATAAAATCTCAGCGTGTTTGGTAGAGATAAAAGGTTCTTGCTACCGGCACTTTTATGCCTTAGCATCCACTGGTGCATGGTTCGTTTGACTTCACATGATAGATCCTACATAAAGTTTTTGCTGCCTAAAATGAGAAGTCTAAAGATAGCACTGGTTTAATGTATTTACACCTACATTAAGTTTCGACGGTCTAAAATGAAAAGTCTAAAAATGGCTCAACATTTTACCACATGCATCCGTTTGCATTTCGACTAACGGAAAATACTGCTGCAGTCGCGATGAATCGAATCCAAGCTATTTGCTTTAGAGTTGAGCTCGGTAACGATGGAGCTATGACGACGCTGTTGCTCAAATCTAACGCTCCTCACTACGCGAGCGAATATAAATACACATCTGTACGTATATAATTTACATATACACCATACATGCCGAAGCAGAGGTTCAGTGATTGGGGTGTAATTGGCAAAAATGTGGGTGCGACTGGGGAGAGCGTCTTCAATGTTTTGTCACCAACCCCCTCCGCTGTCGACCCGGCTAACCCCTGTGAGACCTCGGAGCGCCGGCATGTATGATATATACGTATATATATATATATATACATATATATAGGGCGTCCCACAAATAACGTCCCAACTTTAAGCTGCTGCTGAGATTGAGAAAACGTACTTACAATTCCCATACTTGAAGGAATTATAACCGAACATACAAAATGAATATGTATGTATGACAAAATTTCTGATACTCGACTATTTGCGTGATCGAATAACTGCAGTAAGACTGCATTCATTTAACCAAAATAGTCGTGAAGTTGTACGACGATGGTCCCCGCATTCGTCTTCACAAGTCCCATATCATAAAACTAATGATATCAATTAATAAAGGTTTGATCTAACAGGTTCCGTAGTTGACTTGCCCCGAACAGGGAGACTACCGATGGCATCTGGTGATGCTGAGATTGCTGATATTTCCAAACATTTTGACAATAGTCCGACACAGGCAATTCGCCGTTGTGCTGTTCTCTGAAATCAGCAAATCGACTGTTTTCCGAATTAAAAGTCTGGGTCTAAAACCTTTTGGACTTACGTTAATTCATGCTCTGAAAGATGGTGATTATGATCGTAGGTTCGAATTTTGTGAAAAATGGCGTACTAATGTCTCAGATAATGATGATTGGACTTGGTTAGACGAGACATTTGTTGATGAATTTAACTTAACGGATATGTAATTATGTTTTATTGCATGCATAGACCCTATAACACACTCGACACCATGATATGAATGGCCATTGTCTCACAGTGTTAGTCGGCATGAGGCAAGGTATATTTTGTGGGCCGTTCTTTTTCAATGGTACTAGAATAAGCAATACTAATTAATGAGTAACACATA
>JASANE010002676.1:0-15645 GCA_030248225.1 Trileptium ribeirensis | reverse complement strand
TATGTGTACATACTTGACGAGTTAGTATACTTTGCAAACCATTCTATTGTCCCAGTTACAGTTGTTGGTTGCCAATAAAACGCCACTACGCGGTCACGGGAATCTCAGATTGATATCTTTCACATGACTTCTTACGGATATACAATTTCAGACGCCATGCCACCACCCGGATGCGCTATGTGCTGAACAGGGTCTGATAAAACTAGATTTCCCAAAACCACTGTGGCTAAAATCACACAAAGATAAACGGATTTTAATATTTAAACTCTTTATCGTCCCAATTAATGTGTGTATTGTGAATTGTTTGCCATACTTAAGCCGACATCAGGAATCGAATCCCGAGTTGTAGGTGTGATAGCTGCGTACGCAAGCCACTGAGCGATCTAAGATCTATCGCTAGTTTCCTTCCAAGAAATTTCTAAAAGCGAACGGATAACAACGCCTTGTAAACAGACAGTATACGACAAACCGATATAACGCAAAAGTTCATAATATGCGCTGCCGTCAATAATGGACAGTGGGCCTTAAAGGTTCCATGTATTTTAATTTCCAATAATAGACAGCCGTTGGCGTCACAGCTACATTGACCTGAGTTATATGCTAGCGTAAATTTGCTCTTAAGCAGCATTCCTTATGCCTACCTTATCCCAGCCACGCTCCCTATCTTATCTAAGTCGTAAAGTTTCCTAACGAACGACGAAGCACCATCGTCATTAGCAAGCTTAGCACTAGCACCACCAGGTCTAACAATTCCTAGCAGTTCGCCACATAAATTTTTTGGACAATATTCGCTGTATTGTGTTTTTCAATGAACACAATTTTCAATGAACCCTAAGATATTATTAAGCCCGCCGCAACCACATTTTTAATGCTTCATAATACACAAATCGTTAAGGCCAATACCAATGAGTTCAAGCTGCATTGAGAGCGCGTCTGAAACGGAATAATTGAGGCGAACACCTCAAATTTGATACTGTCATATTTTACACCATTTAATCCTATTGTTGTATTTCTTTTACAGTGAATAATTCTACGAGTTTATTTTTTTACATATGGAGTTTTTCTCTAATAAACCCATTGTCCCTCATTAACAACTCATTGCTTACACTTCTATTACCAACTATTATTACAACATGCAACTTCTGTAACAATGTGTGATTATAGCATATCGTTCACCCCCAAAACGAGTTTTTCTTGTACGTGGAATACAAAACATGATAAAATTGCTGCCCATTCAGTATTTATAATAGACCAGAGGACAAAAATTGTGACCAATGACTCTCGTGAACTAACATTAAAACTTCGTTGATTCGAAGTGTGTGGGCTATTTTTCACATAAAATTTTCAAGAATTGCACAGGTACTTTTTTTTTCAGCACTACTTTAGAGAGCAACGTCAAAACTTTTCTTGTTGCCTATTAAAGTTATTTGGTCTAGAAAATTACTTTTCTAACTATTTCTCTGGCTCGAAGAACAATAACCTGGGTAAAAATTTTACCTACAGTTTTACAGTATCAACTTTTTATTGCCACCTTAATGTTTCGACTGATTGTGCTCTCCGTATCTACAAAACAGTGATGTTAACAGAAATTGCTGTAGCTGCGCATTAAAATGCAACACCGTGCTTACTGAGACATCGCAAAACGCAAAAAAATGTGTTCTACAAAATTTGAGCACACGAGTTCCAAAATATATTGCAACCTGGGGTGAAATGTACTAGATTCTGAAATAATTTCAACTAAAATTTACATTAGTAAGTTTTGTTGGTTCATAGCGAAAACGAACCTGGGGATGGTCGCAGTTCGATAGGAAAAATCTGGGACGGAATGTTATCTTACAATCGTTGTACGGTTATATGCATACATGTTATTATGAGTTTATATATACATGCATGTTTAACCGGCTTGGTACATTTCTGGGGTCGTCCTACATATCCCAGAGATATTTCTACTTACACACACACATACATATATATATAAGGTATATATGATTGACCATCTTAGCATGTTTGTGTGGGGACGACGTACATGCCCCATCCGGTGGTTGCGCACATGCAGTTTATAGCAAAGCCGAAGAACACTGTAGATTAACAAGCAATAATCTAATGTTGATACTAATATATTTATGTATAAAATTATAAATTGTACTTTGTTTTCGATGGTTCCATGCACATGTTATCATCAATGTATGAAGGTTGTCAGACATGCTTTTTGCGCATGACTGCAGTGAAACTACCATAAATTGACAGTAGACGGCGTCTATTAAGTTTGCCGTAATGTAGACATTGACACTTTAAATTAAATAATGTTTAATTAAGAAAATTTGAACTGAATTTTTAAAATATGCGCAATGCCTATTATAGGTTAGGTTGTATAGTAATTCTTGTAGAAAGTTAAGCGATCTGGATTCTATATGCTTATAGTTGGCGCCAAATTTTATATTTAGTGAAAAGCTTGGGAAATGCACCTAAATGTGTGTTTTTGTTGCTTTTAGTGTCTTATATGGGGTTTCCTGGGCAGATAAACTCATTGCTAGTGTTAAAAATATTGTTTGGCAAATATTTTTTACACTTCTGGTTCATACTTGGCATAGAAAAATAACGTTTTCGAAATTTTTGGTGACAAGTGGTGGGAATGTGGGTTCATTTTTGGCCTTAGTGCCGTATATGTGGTTTTCTGGTCCGACAAGTTCATTGCGAGCGTCAAAAATATTGTGTGGCAAATATTTTTCACACTTATGCTTCGGCGGATTGTTCTCACCACTCGAATTCTGGCTCGCAAGCGAGCTTCACTAGAAGTTAGAATATTTCAATTTAAATGAACAAACAATTCTACTCTCACTACTTGAAAATATTTGCTCGTAATTCATTATTGAGATGTTACCAGCTGCACGTAACATTTTTATAACAATTCATCTTTACCAACATTGGTTTAACAGCGATTCGTAACATCAGAACGCTGATACAGTCTTAGAAACTCCGCACAGAGATGTTTACCCATTTTTTTTCATTTCAGTGATAGCTGCAATGTACGCCGTCTAGTTCGACTGTAAAAATTAAAGGTTTTCACAGTTATCATACGTTCATGCTGGTAACATATCCATTTCGCTAGCCAAGCCGTGGATTTTGTCCGGGTTTTTGATTAAAATCGGTCAACAGGAGACCCATGAATAAATTTTAAATCGAATCAGTGGATTCTTATTGTAGCAGAAGGCTGCTCACAAAGATCCACTTTGTCTAAAAATCAAATATATGTTTATTTAGTTATGATGTTTTTAATGGATATTTGTCATTATGGATTTATATATGTCTAGGGTAGATCTGGTGTAGACTTTATAAAACTCAATTCGTGCGCTTCTTAAGTCAAGGAAGCTCAAAAACACGCCTGGATATGAAACATATGAATCATCATTTTCCTTGCCTCTTGTGGTTTTACAAGTAAACAGTCTATCTACTGCGAAACAGTAGGAGACAGTTATGGAAATAATATAGAAAAAATTTAGCGAAGGTGTAAATGATATAGCATAGTATTGTATCACTTTCTAATAGAAAGCAAGTGTTAAGTTTAAGAACTCAACTATTCTTCGCCATGTAAAATGCTATTTTTACTCGACATGAATCTGATTGTCAATTTTGCTTCTCGTCATATATACATAACTTGGGTGTAGATATACAAATATGGCTGCATACTATTTCCGTATTTCGAATTGCAGACCGGATCTATTTATAATAATTTGTGTGAATTAATTTATTGTCAAGTCCATTGGGATATGGCGTCGATTTCCAGATACAATATTCAAGAACAATCTATAAGAGCGCTTTCTGTAGTCATAGTCAACATGAACGCGATTAATCTATTTGATGTAATTTGGACATAAATATTTTCTTCATGTGCGTTTAGGAAGTATGTTTGCGTACTAGGGCCGCGTATATAGAACAATTACGTAGAGCGATATACCTTTTAATAACAATAAGAGATATTAATATTGTGATTAAGCTAAAGAACGCATTCGTTAACAAGTTGTCTTGCCTGAAAGTGCAGCTGTAAAGAGTTAACTTTATCTAACGATACATTTATATATGAAAAGTGTATCACAACAATATATAGAAACAAGCTACCCTGTCGGAAACACATCCTATGTGTCAAGAACTTTCGTTTGAAAACGAAAAAGGTTTCTTCTTAAAAGAAGAATGTCACAGCAGTCATATTGCTGTTAACAATAGAATTTATGCGCCTGGACTACATATAATTATTTAAATATAAACTTTACGACGGTTCACCATAATATATGGTTTTTGAAACATGTCAATTTATTTGACTTCAGCGTTTGCGAATATGCTGTCTATGAAATAGCAAGAATGAATTGAGACTTGGTAAAGTTGATAATATAATTTTCGATGTCATCAATTCTCGGAATTCCTAAATGTTTTCATCTCAATTGTAGTCAACCAATCCGAGACGTTTGCTGCATGCCATTTTTGCCTGGCATGCAGACTCCAGCGGTCGGATCTGAAAAAGCTTTTATGACTATAACAGATACGTGCAGCGCAGTGCAATTAAAGCATTAATGCACACTCTGACAGAAGGTGAAATCAATGTCACAGCCTGACGGCTGTGACAATAATATATACAATATATACAATCTACACCGGAATTAGCTACAACAATCACAGCTAATAGAAAAGTTAACATCCTGCTGAAATTTTACGTAAAGCTATGATGAATTTTCTTTAGGAGAAATATGTAACAGTAGTCTTTAGTATCAGCGATTTTATACAGATTAAAAATGCAGTTTTTATGTTATAAACATCATAAAAACAATGCGTTTCGTTAGAAGAAAAACTATATTACTCCGCAATGCGCACTACTGTTTGGCTGAACATTTTCTGCATTATATATATACTTTCTATTACGTATTTCTACTGATAGTGGTTATACACCATGGGCAATGTGACGTATTTTCACTCAAAGTCTATATTTTCATATCTGCATTTTTTATCAAGTCCTAGTCCAACGAAATTTCACTGCGTATATTGGCCCAGTATAATTTATTGCCAGGTTGGTTTAACAAGTCATGGTCTGTAGTAGTTTTTTTCATGGCTATTCGACTATATTCTCGTAATCTAAAAATATACCCTAATAAAAGTACTATGTTTAAAATTACAAATATTCAAAAACTTTCGTAAATGTTTTGTAATAGTTAAACTTAGATGCATTGATCTAGCCAAGCACTGAACTCACCCACCCTCTCATGTGTAGAAGGGTGTCACCTATTCGTGATTGAGCCATTGGAGTATAGGCGAATTGTTTGAGCTTAGTATATATGTTTATATTGCGATTCGTATACAAAAATAATGCGTGCATACATCTTCTGTTATGGCTAACTACCTTTATCTGATATCTGTAGGTCAAGAATACATAGCAAATTGCAATTGGCTTTCTTTGTACGTCTTCCATACGCAGTGTGACGTGATGCGGGCGTTTGCGTTATATATTGCCTACCATGTGGAAGCTTTGTCTCTGTATAATCACGACCGTACCGTAGCGTATGGTAGTCGACAGCACATAGTTTGTAATACAAATGATAGTGTCACAGACACTGTGTTTTATATAACGATGTCTTTGGCATCTTATATTTAAAGTTGTCTAAAAGCTGGAAATTAGTACGATGAAATTTAATTTTATATAAACTCGTTCGTTAGTATCCCGTGGACCATGTCCGCAACATTGTTGGGTGAGCATGCCTATAATAAATTGCACTGCGTTGTATAATTATAATGCGAAAACACTAAATAATCTTTTCTGCAGAAATTAAATAGAATTTACTGTGTCTTGCATGCCATATAAATATATTTGAAATATAGTAAAAGTGTAACTTGGACCATATTGTTGACGGTGTTACGGAAGGCTGGATGTGGACAAAACTTTCATATGGCGGGCGATATGTAACGTAAACAGTGTATTATAATTTGGACCATATTGTTGACGGTGTTACGGAAGGCTGGATGTGGACAAAACTTTAATATGGCGGGCGATATGTAACGTAAACAGTGCATTATAATTTGGACCATATTGTTGACGGTGTTACGGAAGGCTGGATGTGGACAAAACTTTCATATGGCGGGCGATATGTAACGTAAACAGTGTATTATAATTTGGACCATATTGTTGACGGTGTTACGGAAGGCTGGATGTGGACAAAACTTTAATATGGCGGGCGATATGTAACGTAAACAGTGCATTATAATTTGGACCATATTGTTGACGGTGTTACGGAAGGCTGGATGTGGACAAAACTTTCATATGGCGGGCCATATGTAACGTAAACAGTGCATTATAATTTGGACCATATTGTTGACGGTGTTACGGAAGGCTGGATGTGGACAAAACTTTAATATGGCGGCCGATATGTACCGTAAACAGTGCATTATAATTTGGACCATATTGTTGACGGTGTTACGGAAGGCTGGATGTGGACAAAACTTTCATATGGCGGGCCATATGTAACGTAAACAGTGCATTATAATTTGGACCATATTGTTGACGGTATTACGGAAGGCTGGATGTGGACAAAACTTTCATATGGCGGCCGATATGTAACGTAAACAGTGCATTATACGACAACTATGCGTGATACAGACATCAAATATTCAGACCATAATGTTAAGTCCTAATCGCCTAAATTTGATTGGCTTTGAAGAAATTTCAGTGGCATAATGCAATTTAACGCTAATTTTTCCTGACTTGTTCGACAACGCTTTCGCAGTGTGATTCGACGAGAGCGTTAGAAACAAAAAATGTTACAAAGACAATACCCATGTGTAATAATTTTAGTAATATATGTAAACGCACTGTGCTGGCTTTGGGTACAAGTGCTGACATAACATTGCAGATGAACTGTTACAATATAAATGTACTATGTACAACTCGACAAAATCCTGAAACAGTGTAAAATCCTGACGACAAAAACAACATTGCAATCGAGAATGGCCTAAAGCAACATGTCGACTCTGCATAGAAATGGCATAGAGAACTATCATAAGCTTTTCCTTCAACCCCAAACATGCTTCAATAGCCAAGTGATAAATTTGTAAAATGGATGTGCTAATGAACTGTAGTGAGCGTGATAATTAATTAAACTTTTAACGAATCCAATTGCAGCAAAAAATTTTTGTTTTGCGTTAACATTCGTCGGATGAATCCAAGACATTTGCCGCTTACCTTTTTCAATCGGTACGCGAACACCATGCGGTCATGGTTAGATTATTCTTATATTACAGTCACATTGAGACAATCCAATGCTGTTTGGTATATATTCCATACTGTGACAAAAGTTGCAAACAATGTCGCAGCCAGATTGCTGTAAGGTAGATTTTTGAATAGTAGTATAGTTCCAGGATATTGTAGTGATAGCATTTTCTGCATGCACTATATAAACATAAATTTTTCTTTTAACAAGACTTGAAGGTTGTCACATGACAAAGGTTTGGTGCTATTGGATATCACCAGATAAACGGGTCTGCAAAGATCTAGTTGACTTGGACCTCACAAGTTGCGGCAGGCTATGTACTCGGTTTCTTTCTGACAGTAGAAATCGTGTTTGATGGGCCATTATTTGGAGAAATACAAGAGTTTAATTTATGTGCAATATTTACAGAATGCCCGTGAAAATGTGACGGTCAAACTGCTATTTTTTCGAATAAAACCTCCAAATTAAGGAATTCGTGGAGGAAATTTCCTAGTTTGAATAGTTTTCAATGGTACTCGTATGTTACGCTGATATGTATGGTAATAGTAAAAATTGTATAATATATATTTTATTAAGGAGCTATTATCAAATCTTGATGCCTTTTGTTTATCCGAGCATATTGTAAATTTGATCAACCCTTTTCTTCTTGGATTTAAGTCTCTTTGAATAACCTTTTGTCGCAACGCCGGATCGAACCTGAAGCGTGTGTTGCCGAGCCTGGTACAGCAGTTACTGTCCTTTTTAGCAGGTTTTGCTAGGTTCCATAAACGAATAACAATGGGTGCGAACGCCTGGCGCACGACGAACACACTGTGCAGCTCACCACGTAATATACACTGTGACAAATGAGTCGCTTTACGAACGAAAGGGTTAAAACAGTATGGAGTGAAACGTGTATCAGCCAAATGAAAATTAGGCCCTCATAGAATTCGTGTTCATGAAAATTTAAAATTCCAATGAAAATAAACTGTCATTTATATGAAAACAAACCGACATATAAGTATTACATCCATAGCATGAACATATAACATTAGTCTTAATTGGCTTAGACTTTAGGGGTTGGCTTTAGGCTCAGGTTAAGTCCTAGGCTTAGGGTCAGGCTCAGTCAGGTCCTAGTCTTACATTCTATGAAAAGATATACATGTCATGCTACAGAGATTGTGAAAAAGCATTCGTTGCTGAAACTTTTGAAGGAATTTTATAAATATTAATATTTTTCGTGAGTACTACTAAAGTAGCAAATATATGGAGAGCGGAAAAAGTCGGGTGATTCATGCCAAATATTTCGAATTTTATATAAAACTTCTTCGCATACTCACCCGCACTCTGATCAGTTTTCAGAGATCTCGTGGGATTATTACCGTGAAAACTCTATTGCGACAGCAAAACTTGGTACAGCTACAACACGCAGCGTCGCATTTCTTCTATACGAGCTGATTTTGGCACTAGATCGACCGTCCGACGAAATGTCGGTTTAATTCGAGTCACAGCTACCGCATTTAGTTGTTGTTATTTTGATTTTCCTATGTTTTTGAAAAAAAAAATATGGCATTTTCTATACAATTCCAAGAAATGCTGTTTGAAAAATATGGGTCGCTTATATATTCATTTAACGAAATTTCGAACTTTTTGTTCAACGATTTTGGCAATATCAAATGGTGTAGCAGTGGCCGCCAGCAATTTTAGTTAGGGAGGGGGGTGGCGGTGAAACTTTTGCGCATAAGCGGGGGCAGTACAGTATTTCCCGACTTTTTTTACTAAAAAATAAAAAAATTTGCAGCACGAGCAAAAACAGTATCCGAAATTTGTAAGATAATGGAGGGAGACTGCCTCCCCTTGGTTGAGCCATTCTGGTGTATCGTCGAGCAGTCGTCGGAATATCATAATTAACTAAGTGTTGGATAACGAGAGAAAAACATCATCAGTAAGTATATCGAATTACTCACGAAATCTCGAAGCTTGTGTTGTGAGTGATTATTTCTCAACATTGCATTTCAGTTATATAAAATCCTTTTTATATAGCTAATAAAGAAGGACGTAACAAAATCATGAATTTCTTGAAATATAGGTCAACTGGTTTGTGAATTATCAAACATGACGAATAATTTCAGTAATTTTTCTCGACCCCAATTCATTCCATGCTTTTCCGCGTTTTTGGCAATTGCTACGTACGTTTTAATTCATAATGAAACTTTATTGCATCGCTTAATATTTCAGAATAATATTTTGAAAAAAAAACACTTTGTATATTGTAAAGTTACATGTATTTACTGTCAAAACATGAACTAAATTGTCCAACGCATACTAAAATACTAATAATTGAATGATTTTCTTTAAAAAGAAAATTTTATTACTGCGATTTCATTATGAGAAGATTGAAAAGAACTACATACCATAGGCCGATCTCATATTAAAGATATGTACAATTGGTACTATAGGTCATATTGGTATGTTGGTAGTTTTGATATCTCTTATATGTATGATGTTTGCAAAAATAACTGAGACCCTACAAATCATTCAAAAGTTAGTCAACTGCAAAATTTCAATACTGTCATTGGCTAAAATACGGCTTTTGATAGTTGTTGGCTCATGAATCTTCTGTTAATGTGAAACAATACTGTATGAGGGCTATTCTTAAAGCAACGTGTACGGCTTAAATTTACCCTAACTGTTACCAGATTATATAAAACAGCAAAATTTATGTAGATATTTGCCTAAAATTAACTCTTTGGCTGCTTTTGAAATACGTTTTGTACGTCTTTGCTGCTATACGTTTAGCACAGAAAGCTTCAAACCAAACGAACATTTAAACCTGATCCAGTTACTTATTACAATATTATTGACTAAAGTTAATAAAGTGAGTTGCTCAACTATTTTTACCGGCCACTGCAAACGGTATTTGTAACCGGCAAGCGTGAAACAAAGTCACTATGATAAAATTTAATCCCTACACTAATTCGTTCCCTAATTATATATAGGTTTATAATCACACACAAGTTATTGTTTGACAAAATTTAATCATATTGTAGCACTAACGAAATGTATTTCAAACTACAGTTTCTAATCAGTGTTTAATGTAAGCATCATTATATGGCTGCTATTGAGAAACAGTTTTGCCATAGCATAGGTAGAGGGATTCCCATATTTTCGATATTAAACTTAACTTCCACATTTGGTTTTATGTGATAAACAACTGTATACATCTTGACAAACTAATATAAACGAAAATATTAAAACGAATTCGCAAACTTTAACTTTATTTCTGGGAATAAAATACGGAAGAAATTGGATATATTTTCAGCTCATTTAGAAAATTAGACATTCTTCTCAAAAATCGAGCTAGCTCCGCTGCATAGCTTCCAAAAAGTTACGTCCTATTAAATATCAAGACAAGTAGCGAAAAATACGTCCTATTAAATATCAAGACAAGTAGCGAAAAATACAATATTTAGTCATTCTATGTGCACACTTAGTTTTTGCTTTAGTGATCGCGTGCTTACTATATACACTTTCATTGCTGGTACATAAACAACATTGGTAAATCGTTAAAAAGTACATGTGGTATAGAAAACAACTATCGGCTTTACAATGATCAAATATGTAATTTTGAATTATCTTTTTTCTTAATTGAAATGGTAACTTTTCTGGAAAACAAAGGAGCGGCACTGGCTGTATTTTGGAAAACGGCGCCAAAGTTTGTAGAAAAGTACTAGAAATTTACCTCGATTTCAATCGCATTTTTCTCCAAAAATTATGTTAAACTTTACGTGTTTCTAAGTATTAGTTCGTATACTTTTGACAAAATACTATATAAGAGTTGTTATCAAAACAAAGGCAAGCATACATTCTTATGTTGATATTCAATTTTTTTACATCGATCTGCCTGAAGCGATTTCTCAAAATCAGGGCTGCATAATGCTCTGATAAGAAACTGTTGTTTAAAACACTTTTCTCGGATACTGTATTCTGTGGACAGTTTGTTCCACGATAATTTGCTTAATGTACTGTACTATAAACGTTATTTATCCAGCTGTTATGAAAACAAAAACGCTAACGTTACAGCTAAAAATGTATATGGTCAAGGCAGTTGCTCAAAAACGAATTATATTAAATTTTACTACACAACTCGAAATATACATTACAAGTTATGTGGATCTTCAGGAGTGTATATTTAAAATAATGTCCACTACAATTCTATCAAGTCAATTACGATTGCTGGATAACGCGGATTCTTGCATAAAACTCGATAGCTTCTGAGACAGGAACGTCAGGGTATCCAGTTCAGGATGTTTGAAGTTATAACATATATATTGCATAGGCTTAACCAAACTTTACAAGCTATATACGCGCACCAATACACATATTTGCGTGAATTAACACAGTAGTGTTGGTTATACATTATAATAATTGCTGTATATTTAATACAAGTTCTTGCAGATAGGTATCGATGAAATGTAACTAATATTTCTGCCATAGCGGACTGAGTTAATAATTGATCTATTCATTTATAGACACCATGGCGCGTGCCATTAGTTTGACCAACTCTGGTTTATATATCAATGTCCAGTTTCATTCTCAGTTATCCATGCTTAAAATCTCAGCGAGAACGGCTAGACTGACTGCTGCCTCAGATCATGCTTACACATTTGGAAGACGCCATGTTTGTCTGTCTGTGTGATACAACATTCATAACCCGACTATTGGTGTTGTTGCATAATTATACCTGCTATGTCGGCGACTAAAACGTACGGGGGTGCCGTGTCTAATATGCATGGCCAGATGAAATAGCCATGATATAGGTAGTAACACATATGAGATATGTTTGGGACTCTTTTATCGAAATATAGCCGGATAATTGCCATTTCGCAGGAAACTCGGCGGAATAACAGCTTTTTGCGCGGTCTATAGTGCACACTGTGGTGTTGTTACGGTGAAAGGCTATCGTTTGCCCATACAACATTTTTGTTCCTTACATGTACTATAATATATTCATTACATATAAGAATGTATATGTGCCCATATGTTTATAAATATATGTGCATATTGGCATCTTCTGCCAAGAACTGATCAGACTTTGAGTTTTGGGCGCGTCTCGTTCATTCGTTCATTCAACTATTAGTTACTAGGTCACAGAAACGGAAATTAGATATTAACTTGTCATGTCTCGGGCATCGATTGTTGTGTGTGGCCAACTGAAGAAATCTGTAGCAGCAAAAGCAAAATTGCTATTCGTTGTTCACATGATTTTGCATAGAGTTTGTATCAGAAACGAAAATTTGTACTAAGTAACGGCGCTGTAATATATTGTCAATGAATTATATTTAACGATATTGCTTGCGCTCTATATTCAAATAACAGTTTGATATCGGAGGATGTTGGACAATTTTCGGATCATAACTTAGAGAAAGTTTGAATTCAATACCAATGCAACACTGTTAGGTTGCTGCAAGTTTGACCGCCGGTTTGAGACAAAGGTAGTTTTCCGGTGTATATACTGTACTTACTGCATTTATACAACTAAACACTTGCTGCGTTTTTTGTGTTTCTTAATAATTTACGATAAGAAAGTAATAATAACCCAGCTAATCATTGCCGATTCATTGTTTTTACTCAATACAGAGCAAAAAAATTGAAACTTGAATGTTCCTGTTAAAGTATGTACTATGGACTGTTGAATAAAGCAGTAGCAATCTAGATTTCGCGCTTTTGTTAAAACAACAGTTTATTACCGCGAAAAACGTGACAAGATTAATCTTCTGAACGATGTTGGATGTTATTTTCTTGATGTCAAAGTCTTCGAAATGGCAGTTAGTGTTGCCTTTATAACGCAGAATAGGTATCGGTGGTATTGGTTATTTCAAAGAAACATTTTACACATTAAAACATCTGAGTCTTTATTTTTGGTTGATACAAAATATTATATCTGGTTAGTCCTAGGAAAACAATTTCTTTACCGTCGGTGCACGAAGACTCCACCAGTCACAGAATGTTACATATATTTCCTATTAATTACCCTTGGGCGTTTACCCTATGTGTATGCAGACATTAATTTACCAATAAAACTATGATCCCTTTTTGAGCTCTACGGCAAATATTAGTATTGAATTATAACACGCAGGGTACGTTTTGAAAATGACCATCGACGACATCGAATTACTCTCATATAGCAGCTACTAAACAACAGAAATATAGTAAAATGTAGTTTTTCATTTATGACAGAATTAATTTATCCTAAGATAGATTATGCCGTTGCCTGGCTGCATTATGCAGTAATAAAACGCAATGTTTATATTGCAACACCTATTACCTCGAGAATAGATCAGTGGAATTTCATATTTTTTCCTACGCAGTTCGATTATAAAATGGCACATACAAGGAAAATTATTCGCCGGTATCTCTTTTTGTTTGCGAGCAGGGGTTGAACAAACCCCTAATTTCGAGCCAAAATCAGTTCGGTTTAAGATGTCACAGTCTATACCCTAGTAAGGGGCAAACATAAGGCATTATAAATTCTGTACGGTAAGTTGCAGAACAAACTTACCTGTAATAATGTGATACACCGAATAAACACATTATGAGACCGTAACGTTGTCAAAACCTCATATTTTGGAGAAGCACCTTGTCGGCTGAGTTGCTGTTGTATATAATTTTAGATTGGTTGGTATAATTTTTTTTCGCAAATTCATAGCACATTCACCATTAGATACGAAGCGTGCAAAACATATAAGCAACAACCTCTCCGTTAGGGAAAGCCTGTGCTTTAAGAAATTTTGTGTAATTTTTCTGTTATCAAATATTACTTGGAAATGGTAAAATAAGTATTTACGACATATATGCTGAGGCTCAAAGGTCTCAGTGGACAGTGAAGCCTTGGTCGGCTGGGGAGAAAAGTCATTTCCTAGGGGGTAGACGGAGTTTCAGCTGCGGATCCTTCGGGGGGAGGTAATTGGTATCATTAAGAAGGGGTAGACCAGAGACTGGGAGACAGGGTGTTAACCTCAGGGCGGTAGACCAGGTCCTCCAGAGGGTCCGAAGCCTGATGGTGGCAGCCCCTCTGTGGATTCCTGCTTCGGAATGTATGATTTACGGTGCATGTATGCTATGTTGAAATTCGCGTGCAGTTGTTTGAATTAGTAATGGTTCCACCCTTTATAGCGGAATTACCCGGCCAAACCCTATATTGTAAACCCGTAGTCACATATATTTTGTCTTTTAACCTTTCATTGAACTGATCTATATACCAGAAAATTTACTACGGCTACTGTATTTTTCTAGACATATTTTCCCTCGCCAAAATAAGTAATATATTGTTCAACAATTTTCGTGTTTGTCGCTAAACATATAGCTAGCATGACAATGAATAGCCAAGTCTTGCTTAGACTACTTTATAAATTAAGTGATATTGCTAACCAAACAGTGTCAGCGCAGTATCTAGTTTGTGTGCACATTGAAGACTTCTTATTGAAAACTTGCAAATATGAGTCAATGCTTATGATTTAATGGATATAAACCAATTTTTTCATAATATATACAGCAATTGAAGCAGTGTTGCAGCAAGTGAAAGCAAATTTTAATATGAGCTCTAAACTCTAGAATTATTTTTCTTGATTTGCCATGTTACGGGGTAATGTGCGATCTAAAGTACGATGTAAGACAGCAGCAAGTCACGCCAAAAGAACGCGTAAAAGTTTTTTTCTGCTGATATTTAAGTTTTGCTGTCGATCGAAATTAATGTTACGATGCCTAAGTCAACGTATTAAGTTTTGGTGTGCATCGAATTTAACGTTACAATGCGGAAGCCAACGAATTAAGTTTTGATCTATATCGAAATTAGCGTTACAATGCCAAAATCAATGTATTAAGCTTTGATGCATATCGAAATTAATGTTGCAATGCTGAAGACAACGTATTAAGTTTTGATGTACATCGAAATTAACGTTACAATGTCAAACTCAATGCATTAAGTTTTGATGCATATCGAAATTAATGTTGCGATGCCGAAGTCAACGTATCAAGTTTTGATGTACATTAAAATTATTACAACGCCTAAGTCAGCGTTATTAAGTTTTGGTGTACATCGAATGTATGTTACATATACATGTATATGTGACAATATGTTGAATATATGTTACAATGCCTAAGTCAACGTATTACGTCTTGGTGTACATTGAAATAAATGTTACAACTCCTAAAAGTCAACGTATTAAGTTTTGATGTACATTGAAATTAATGTTACAATGCCTAAGTCATCGTATTAAGTTTAGATGTACATCGAATATAATGTTACAATGCCTAAGTCAACGTATTAATTTTGCTCTGCATCGAAATTAATGTTACAATGCCTAAGTCAACGTATTAAGTTTAGATGTACATCGAAATTAATGTTACAATGCCTAAG
>JASANE010002675.1:0-79078 GCA_030248225.1 Trileptium ribeirensis | reverse complement strand
ATTGCTGACCAGGGCAGTAGCAATGTATGGTTTACAGTTGCAGAAGTTGTGTGATCGCGCTTTTCTGCGACATGGAAGACGAGCAGCGGGACACGATGCTTCGTATGTTTTTCCAAAGAGGCTTACGCCCCGAGGTGTGTAGGCAGGTCTCGAAGTTAATTCGATAATCGCGAGACGTTTCGGGATACCGTGGGAGTTGCTAAGCGGTACGAAGACGCCAGCGCTGCGTGCCCTGAGCCGGACGCGCCTGTCGCCAGTAAGCATCGGGCTAAAACTGTAAATTCTTTACTTGAGGAAGGAGGTGAAGGCTTGATCACACAGCTTCAAAACATGATGGAGGAGCACCGCAAGGCAAATAATAACAACAGCGACACAATAAGTCGGTTGCTGGATGTAATTGATAAGAGGGTTGAGAATCCGCGCCAGCTTAACGCTCTCGCGCCGCCGTTTGTGCCCGGATCACCTGCTGCGCCGCCGTGCATGCCCATACTGCATATTACCTGATATCGCTGCGGAGAACCAGGACACGTTATGCGCGAATGCCCGTATAACGTGCTTTATCCGCCTGCTGCCGTGAATGGCGCGCCGCGCAATGTCGATCTGGAGCCGCGCGTCGAGAGCCAGGACCGCCAGGACCAAGAAATAGTGTGGGTGCATACCCACGAAACGATAACTATAACGCGGGCCCAGGAGGCCCACCGCCACAGTTTCGGCGAGCCGAAAACGGAAATGGATACCGAAATAATTCCGGGTGGAACAATCGACCCAATGCTGGAATGCGGCCCAGTGGCCCAAATCAAGCGGGACCGCAGTATGGCCGACCACCGCCGAGATTCGCTAATAACAATCGCGGAAATGGGAATATGCACCCAACCGCCCAGCCGATAACTATAACAACCGGCCAGCACCGGCCTACGGATATCAACGCGCCCAAAGCGAACGATTCCAACCTAACAGAGGCATAGGCCCCAGCAGCAACCTGGTCGATTTTACCCAAGGGACGAGGGTAACCGAAACAGCGGCGCTGTACCGCGACGGCGCTACCAATTAAATTGCACCGCATCGCTAGGTAATGGCAATAGAGAACCAAGCCCAGCCATCACTCATCGATTACAGGTACTCAGCCGCGAACTCGGTATGATCTAAGGTAAACTAGGGTGTAGTGAACCGACTGGACGAGTGAACGCTATCGCGACTACCGACGAACCATTGTACGATGATGACGGATACTTGATAAACCGACACGACGACTTGGACGATTTTGAGACTATGGAAGGACTCGTTGAGAGACACCTGAACGTGATCACGACCACTTCGTGGGCTGATGCCGTGCGTCTTCCACGGAGCCGTGATCTAGTTCAGGGTATGGACAGCCCCGGACTTATGGAATTGGGTCTTAGTGACATTGATAACGAGAAATACTGCAACGAGCTCACTAACACTGTATCTAGTAAAGAAAATACAAAATACCAAAAGAGGGATATCGGGATGAGGGATTACATATGTTGTGTGTGGATGCACCCAGCGCGGGTGTTGATCCGCTTGTCTATATGTCCGCGAGCGAATTGAATGGCGAACAGCGGGGCGAGCGACCGACTAGTCAATCGAACCGCCCGGCCATGCGTGGGTCCGGTATGAACGTACGAACCTTAACCGCAGTAGAGGATAGTAACGGCAGCATGGAAATTTGCGAAGAAATGGAAGATGGTTGTGTTCAAAATTATAGGTTGAGAGATTATAAGGGAAGTGTTGATTTTATAACCGGTACTCCACAGGGAATCACCTCAAGGGGGAATTCCGGAACCCCCAGCTCTTTGGAGATGACTGCAGAGATTGTGAGCGAGGATGATGTTGTTGTATTTGAAGAGCCATTGTTATTATTTTCCTCCTCTGTGGCTGGCCATCCGAGAGAGTGTGTTGAGAGTGTTGATGTTGATGATTCCGGCAGGGAAGCCGATGATGTTGATATGGCTCAGGAAGAATTGGATTTATTCGGGTCACTGTGTGAGGCACCCATGGAGCTTTTAGAGACCGGAGAACGGTCAGGAACGATGGAGGCTGCGGCGTACGATGTTAGGGCCCTCTCGGAGTCGCCCAGTCCTAGTTCCGTTCTAAATTATAGGTCGTATGATGTAGCATGTGGGTCGGACCGCCGCGCGGGTCGTCCCTTGTGTGATGATGAGAATTGTGTGTCTTATGAGTGTATTGATTTGCCTAAGTTAGGACGCGCTTGTAGCCTTAGTGAGTTCTTGGAAGATGGTAATGGAAGTGATGTTGGTGTAATTGA
This sequence comes from Trileptium ribeirensis, assembly GCA_030248225.1. NCBI lineage: Eukaryota > Metazoa > Nematoda > Enoplea > Enoplida > Thoracostomopsidae > Trileptium > Trileptium ribeirensis. The sequence continues at coordinate 76,791 of JASANE010002675.1, read as the reverse complement.
ATTCTACTTCGAACCGGCGAAGTATGCTACTGATGGACTTGAGGTGACTTTCCCGAACTCATTGGCAAGGGATTCCACGGTCATTGGGTCCTTCCTTGATGCTGACCGAGGCCGCCCTTGTCACCCGTACCCAAGCCGAGGTAGCGGGTATGATCGTTGGGGCTGAAAGTATTGCCCGGGGTCTGCCCAGGTACGGGGATGTAGATGGCAGGGTGGCGAATAAAGACTGTCCATCGCATTGTGAGGCTTCCGTCGCGCCCACCGTCGTTGAAGCGCGCAGCGACGTTACTTGCAATGAGTTAAGTTTTTTCAATGAATCTTGTAGTGAAGTCAGCGTGAAGGATAAGGCTGAGTCTGTTGAAGTTGTTGAATCAAATGAATTGAGGGAGTCGGATGAACTCCTATATGAACGAAGCGGATCCGTAGCGAGCGAAGCGAACCATTTAAGCGAAGCGAAAGTGTGTAATCTAAGTCAGGGTACCCCGCGGGAGCGCGATAATGGTGGAAATAAACAAGAGAATGAGCTTGAATATGGCGTGACCGTCGCGCCAGATGAGACTGATGATAGGTATGATGAGTGCAGTGATAGTGAGATGGATGAGGAACGTATGCTGGATGACGAGGAATTCTGGGCCAATTGGGTGGATCCGAATGCCGACTGGTACCGACGCGAACCCAGCCCTGACGCACGAGAGTGGCATAGTGAAGGGGTGTGGGAAGCGCGTCGCGAACACAACGAACTACAGCGCGCACCATCAGATGATGGCATTGATTTAAGCTTGCGAGCTAGTCAATTGTCTATTCGTTCTGAGGAAGGAGACGGTGCTGCCGAAGGAAACGACCTGAGTGAGAGCGGCGATAGTGGCAGTATCGCTACGGGAAGTGTGCAAGAGATGAGTTCGGATCCACTGGTCGAGAATGTTCGTTGAGACCCTATCGAAGGAACGCCTTGCATGCGCCTGGGTAATTTAGGTAGCTCCACTGATACGTTGGCCGACATTTCCAGCGATATATTGGGACCCGTCGAAGAGGTGCCAAGTATGCCCTCGGGTAATTCGGGCAACCCAAATGAAACAGGTACGACCACTGAGGAATCCGTCGAAGGGAGACCATGTATGTCCCCGGGTAATTCGGAGGAATCTGTAAGCGTGATTAGTGAGGACTCGGACGTGTGTATGGGACAAGAGAATCTGCTTAACTTTGTACAGGAAGCTAACGACGAACGAGTACACCGACTTGACGAACGACTATTGGACATGTCTGGACTTTGTCTCCCTAATAATACGCCGACAGAACTTGGACGAGTTAGAGCAATGACGGACGAAGAAAGTAACCGAATCCTCGGGACTGACACACTGTTCACTATGACCGCAAATCGTACCGAGACCGCAGCTTATCAATTCCCTCGCATAGAATTGACCGAGGATGCGCATAACGAGTCTGCTGAGGGACTTATACCAATTAACTTTAGGGCTAGTGAAATCAATGCTGAGTTCGGACAACCTTTGGCATTGCAACCGCAGGCTCTCTTTTATCGGAAAGTGATACTCGTCATGGAACAGCTAAACAATCTGAGCCGATTCTTTGAGCTTCGTTTTGAAGTTAGTACGCGCCCCACCTTACAGCGAGACGCCGCCATGCTAAGCAGTATACTAGGTATGGCTTCTCCAATCGGGCACTGCATGACGGGAATGTATCTCGGTCCCGTAACTCTCGCTTCGTTGGAATCTTTCATAGAACTGGTGGGCCTATGCGTGAATGGCCACACGCTCCAACAGGTTATCGAGAGAGAATTCGAGGAAGAGTTGAGTAGGGATCCGGTATGCCGCCAGTGCCAAGAACGTCACACGAGGGATTCACGGGACATAGGCTCACACTGCTACTTTTTCGGTCGACGAGGAAGGTGGACTCACGACGGCACGCTGCGCATCGTGTGCGCGTCCATCCACCCGGATGGATATGTTGCACCGCATTGGCCTTTCTATGTTGGAATTCAGTCGGCCAAAATGCAGAAAACTTTTCGCGAGGCGAACCTCGAATTACACGACCTCTTGTGCGAGGCGCCCTATTTGATCGAATTCATCTACCGGAACCAAGACACACGTGGTGTTCCGATCAACTTCTTTGTTGACCAAGTTATAGGCAATATGGAATTTGACGACGAAACCCACCGACTTGCTCGACTAGTACTGCTAAGCGCACGCTTGAGACTTTTGCGGCGCCCCGACATTGCCGGACTGCTTGAGACAGAGGGAGACACCTCTGCCGGACTAAAGTTGGGCAGGGACCGCTTAATTTCGGAACTATGCTTGTTTCCGTACGATGACACCAACTGTTCCGTCCCGAATTTGGACGAACGATTAACCACCGCGCTAGCCACTTACCTCGACTCAACCGACGAAGAGTCGCAGGATAACTCCAATAGCGACTCCGCCCAGCAAGAAAGCATAACTGAGTCGAGTAACATGGAAACGAGCGACAAGGAAACTAAAAGCGACATTACGGAACAAGTCGCGAATAACGAGACCATGACGGAACCCAATCGAAATAGGGTACGATCCTCTTCACCGAGCCTTAGCAGTGGCCTCGGCCATCCTTCAGGTATGTGGAGGGCCTGTACAATTCTGTTGTTACTTTGGCTCTCAGCGCTCAGCTCCACCCGTGCAACGCTTTCGCCATTTAGTGACTCAATCTCGCGATTAGGTGCTTTCGTCAATCGACAGGTAGGAGTGGTCATCGAGCCACAGGGCTTGGTGGTCACCTCCGACCAGACAACGCATTTTCCAGTGGTATTGCAGCTATCACTTCGCGATGGGGAACGTAAGTCCGATCCTTATGTGAGTAAATTCTGCCCACCTTATGAAGCGAACGGATCATGCCGCGCGGACTGCTGCTGGAAGGTCAAGTGCACCGAATACCCACAGTTGCACGAAACTCTAAGTGCATTGGAACGCGAGCTAGATGACGCCTATCACGGCGTACTGGACACCAATTACTATTCACTAATGGTGCATTCCTTCTGCGTCGCGAACGAACAATTATGTGACCTTACGAATAAAAGAGAAAAGCGCTTTGCTAGCTTGATTGCCGCCGCTGCAGGTGCCGTCTCAGCTTTCCTGGGCCTGGGAATGGCCTTTGCCAATGGAGTGCACATTAACAACGTTCGTCAGCAGGTAACTGTCCCCGAGAAATTCATGCGCGAGACAAACGATGTCTCCTTTTGGAATACTAAAGCCATTAGGCAACTGACCACCGCGAACGAGGACATTTACGCGTTCCTACACCATAGCATGCAAGAGGTAGTCTCTATGATCGAACAGGTTAGGTGTGCCGATCAGAAAGAGATCGCGCATGTGCACCACCAGCTAATAGACCACATCCTTCGAGCCAATATGCGCTCGTCGGTACAAGCTATAATGGAGTCCATGCTGAACGGCGAATTATCTCCCGCCGTCATCGATGTCGTTATGTTACGACGGTTATTTTCCATGGATCCACGCATTTCCAAGACTATCCTCATGCGCGAGCATAGCCTCGCCTATCAGTTCGGTCGCGTCATGCCTGTGAGTGTAGATTTAACCGCATTCCGCTTTGGATTCATCTTGCAATTACCATTGCCGATGCGCAATGATGTTCGACCATATTTTCGGATCTACAACACTGGCTGGAACGCGCCAACCACGCTGACGCAGTTGAGATTGCCACTGCCTCAATACGCTGCCCGCTTGGGGCACATTCGCTTCGAATCACTAAATCTGGGAGCATGCAAGCAAAGACCAGGAATCGCTTTTTGTGAACCGCACGCGCTGATAACCGATCATAGCACCAATTGTTTAGAATGGATTATTGCAGGTGAACACGTAACTGAGGCCATTAAACATACATGAAGCAACCGTTCCCTGATAGGTCCACTTGCCAATGACACCTCCGTACACACGACTATACAAGGGGTATTAATTCGAACAAGTGAACCTGAGGTCATACTGACAAATCGTAGACAAATAGCTCACGTTACGTTGGGTAAGTCAATTAAAGTACCGCCTAATGGAGTGTTGTGGTTCCCACACGGAAACTACACTCAGTTAGTCGTAGGGTCACCAGCATGCTGAAACCCGAGAAAATTACAATAAAATTTGGACCCAATATTACTATTGACCGGTTATCCGGTATCAAACTAAGACCTCTGACTTGGGACTTACTCGACAATGCCAAGGCCATTAATTTGCGGGTCGCACAGATAGCTAAGGATCAAGTACGGAGCGTGGTTAATCTTAACGCTTTGGAATACACAGGATTCTTGCCCTACTTGCTCATCACCGTCGTTGTAGGACTGATCAGTCTGATTTATTTTATGACTAAATGCAAGGTTCCACCTAAGTACGGATACTATATTCCCCGGTGGTTTCCATGTCGTGGACGACTAATTAGGACCGATAGTAAGCCTAGGAAAGCGATCCGATGGATTAGAGCGAAGCACCGATTACCGAGTGCCCCACCCGCGGAGGATGACTTCCCTCATACAGACAGAACCTCGCCGACCGAGGTCACGGTTGGGCCTTCGGGAACGCCGCGCGTGTCCGTCGCGTCCAGCCGTGCCCCACGTCGTTCGAACAGGTTGCTAACATCACGTAACTCATCCGAGGAAGAACTTGTTTTCATCGATGACGACGAATTATTCGTCGCTCCCACTCGTGATTCCCGCCGTGTGCCTCATCAAGGTATGTTCACTCCTCGCGACACGAACACTACCCGTACAGTATCAGCTACCCAACAAGAATTGACAATAAGCGGAGTCGTGAAAGCACCGATTACAATAGGATCGCTAAGTACACCATGCGACTTCCAAGTAACAACTGACACTCCGTACGAATGTATACTGGGCACCGACTTTATGGCATTACTACCATATGTCACCAGAAACTTCAAAGACCGCTGCCTGGATCTATCTAACGGAACTGAAAACTGCTCGGCGCCTTTCGCCGACCAAGGGGATTATCGACCGCCAGTTATCAACGTAGTAACCAGGAAATACACTCAAGTACCACCAAACACAGAGTTGTTCATCAACGCCATCCCGGAAATCATCCAACCACCGACCGGTCAAGCTTTGTTCGTACCAGACACCTTTATCAGGGACGTTGCTATCGCCCACTCTCTGGTACTTACTGGCCAATGCATGATCCCAATAGCACTGATGAACTTTGGGAACTTTCCCGTTCCTATACACGCCGGACAGACAATAGGACATATTGAGATGCTTGACGATAACGAGGTCGAGTTCTTATACGACAGTAACAAGCGTCTACTACAACTTGACCCCCCGGAGCACACTAAGCAATGCAATAATATAGGGGTCACACGAGACAATGTTGTCCAAATTATAAGTGAACAAAAGAAGACTATTGACACCGAGCGATCCTACAAGTTTTGAGCAAAATTGATTTCGAACAAACGACCCTTAACCCTTTCGAGCTTAAACAATTGAAAACAACCATCTCCGAAAACGCAGACATATTTAGCGTGCACCCGTTTGATTTAGGAAGGTGTGGCGTACACCAGCACAGGATAGTCACTGGAGACGCAATGCCTATTAAACAGGTACCATACCGCCTATCACATTCATTGCGAGAACCCTTGCGCGAGGAATTAAACAATATGGTGTTCCTTGACAAACCTCCTCTAGTCGAGTACCGCTTTGAGCATGTTGAGTGATTGCACGGGGGGTGTTAGGTTGTAAACACAAAAGTCGAAGTCCTTCTGATTCCCCGTGGTCATAGGTGAGGCAAATCAATATGGACGCTTCTCGTCCATGTTTTACATGATGTGTTGCTATTGAGTTAGGGTAGTTGAATTTTTCCTGAGCTGACCACGGTAAAATTTCCCCGACTATTTATAGGAACGGGCTGACTTGTTCAGGTTTCTGGTTTACAAATTTATAGCTTAGTATACCGTTCGATGCTCATGCCGCTGCTTGAGCTCGGACTGACGTTGCAGTTAGGGACAGAGGACTAGCCTCTGTCGGGCTTTAGGAAGCCCCAAAATTTCGTTTATCAGTTTGAGCTAAGTAAATTTGGGGGAATATAAAAGACTGAGCAAGTTCTAAGTGATTTCAGCTTGAGCATAAGGTCTTGGCACTCCGTAAGGAGCAACTTTTAACGCATCATTGATGGATTTGCCGTATACTCTCGATTTGCAAGGAGGAGCGTTTTGTACATTATTAAGGACTGAAAAAGCCTCGTTTAGAGTAAACTAGACTGCCCGAGATCCCGACCGCCCCGTACAACTCCGCTTGTCAGCAACCAGGTAGATTCACGGCGATGAATTACTGTCTACTGGAAACATCCTTGCCGAGCTATCAAAATCGCCAAGGTTCACAATACTATACCCTCGCGGTTAAGGTTAATAGTTAGATCGAGGTAAAGAGCCTTCCCCTAAAAGGAACTGACAACCTAGTCTGTTGCCGTTTTCGGTTAGAGTCAACTTTTTGGAGGGTACGCTACATTACCCCCGCGCTAGAAATAAAACCACAATATTCTAACCTAAGTAAAAGAAAATCGCGACCTCTCGCGAATCATTTTGACCCCAAACCGAGCTAGTGCAAAACCCCGTTTTCTTTTTGGAGCGACTTGATCGCTGAGTTTAAGCATTTTTTCATTTTATCCCTGGTTGCCCGTTAGGCTATGTACTATGTATGCCCTTGCTTTGAGTTTTACTGTTTTTCTCTCTCTCCTTTTTCAGTTTCCCTTGTTAGGTTTCGATCCTGCACGGGGAATTTAAGCCCGCTGCAGATATTTCTGTCTTATCCACTTGACTATCGAGTTCTGTCGAGTTTAGTTAAAATTTTAGTGATAACTCGACTGCACAATTTCGATAGTGCAGTCGAGGCACTGTACAAAGATAATATGTGCAGTGTGATAAGGCGTTAGGATAAGTTAGAAAGAGAGAGAGAGAATACAAAAGCAAAGACCAACGAAACAGAGACAAAAGAAAGCAAGAAAGAGAGAGACCCGCGAAGGAAAACCCGATCGCAAGGAACGGGACGCCGACGTGTCCGCGACCGAAATGGCTCCTTGCCCTCCCCTATAACAAATAGGCGGGCCTAGCCCGCTATGCCCAGAATAGGACAGAAATTATCCAAATCGAAACTGCGTCCTCGGCAAAATTAAGATAGTCCCACCAGCATCCTACGATCAAAGTCAACCACCTCGGCACTCGCCCATCAGTTAGGACTTTTGTAAAGACAAAGGCCATTTACGCGTGGCTTGGAGCCCGCCTAAGCGACTAAATGATGTAAGAAACCGTTAGGGATATTAGGCGAGATTGACAGAATCCAGGATGCACACCTGATGGAGCTGCTGTACAGTGGATCATCGACAGGGAATTTCGTTTAGACAATAGGGTTCGTTGGTAGTGGCTAGTTGAAAAGTTTACTGATGATTTGACCGTGCTCGCGTATTGATTTATGCCGTTGTTGCTTTGCCTAATATGACCTGGCCTTGACCTGTACTAGGAGGCTAGGCTCTGACCAGTGCGATCGTTCGTGCTCCTCGCTATTGAACCGCCCCAGTCGTGTTCGGCTTCGGCACGCCGTCTAGGTGGCCCTTACCTTCGGTACCTTCGTTGCAAGCTTAGATTCTTGCTCTCGTCGGGCTAGCGCACTCGTCACCCACTGCGACCACCCCGTTTTTTTTTCGTAATTTACGTGGAATTCTGGTAACGCCGCGCGTTATTTGGAGCGCTCTTGAGAGCGTCATTGCGAGCGAATTTCGAAGCGCGCCAAAACACATGTCCTGAGCCACGACGGAATTGAGTATAATTAACGATAATCGGCTCGGGCATAGATTTTGGTCCGGCATGGCCGGGATCGCCCTCGCTCATGCTGCCGCTTCCCCGCTTAGTCGTAGACGAGGGAGCGGGCGTTCAAAGTGTCAGAGCATGGCCATCTTAGTTTGTACTGTTTCATATACTGTTCCGATTCACTATCATTGACTGTTGTTGTACCAAATTTCAAATAAACTCTTGAAAACTATTGGACTTGTCCGGTGTTGTTGAACTCCTAGCGTGATAAGGACGTCCAAATGGATTGGCCGACCCTTCGTGCCACGGCTTGCGGACGAAGATACCCCAAGCCCTGACACGGGCGGTCCGCCGCCGATCTTGACATAGTTGGATAATGGTATTGCGGCGAGAGTGGTCCACAAAAGATTACCTATCGAACGCGCTCGTGAAATCAGTACACGCAAATAAAGATAAAATTTACTAGGAAACCTTATCACCAAATACGGATATAAATAGGTTATCAGGATACCAATTAGATAGTCCGACGTTAACTCTCAGGGAATGTCGGAACCCTGTGGGGGCCACATAGGCTACACACGAATAAAGTGTTCGACCGGAACTAAGCTCACGAGAAGTCAAAATTTACCTAGGCAACCTAAATGATCACGCGTTTTTACTTTAAATCAGGTCAGACTAAACAACTTCCGTTAGTTTAGCATAGGGAATATCGGTTTGACATTATGACCTGTGAGCAGGTTTCGGTGTCAACCTCCCTGGGGGACCTCAGTGATCATACCAAGATACTAGACACGTGCGCAACCAATCGGGCGGGGTCCGAACACACCCCGTGAAGCGCGCCTGCGGCCTGCTAAGCTCCATAACTCCTTGGGTCTTACCAGGAAAAGTGGCTAAATCGGAAAACTTAGGGTCCGCCCTTGAGGTTATGATAGCGGGGGTCGTATGGGCATGGTGTTAAAGTTGCGCCACGCAGCTGCGTCACCATTATTACATCTGTACTACTATTCAGTGTTTTGGCATTTCTGTTGCGTGCATAACAATTTCAAAAAACCTAATTTTAGATCAGTAATAGATGTGTAGAGTTTAAATCTTTTAAAGGCAACAATTCTTTGACTATGGTTTCTGTGGATTTAAAAACTGTGTGGACAATTTGTTCTGTATTCATTGAATACACTGACCAGCAACATATATCTCTAGATGAAAACATATCAAGCCAAGAGCACAATCATCAATCCGATTGATATACAGATTCACAGTATCACGGACAAAATGAAACAAAGTGGTGAAGTGAGATTGGTCCGACGAACCTAGCAGCATTGTGTAGATCAGGGTGAGAGTGTTGTCGTTTTTTGCACCATGTGCAATCTAAGACCTCTGTGACGCCACATAGTAAGGACTCGACAGAGCATGTCACAGTAGACAAACCTGGGATGCTTCCGACAACCTCATGCACTGGTACACATGTCAAATTCGCCGTGTGCATAGAAGTGTTCACATTACTTTTTACATCTATTCATAAATTAAACATTTGGCACTTGAACCGTGACATGGATATTGAGACACGTCACGCTGAGATGTCTCCCGTCTGCTACTGAAATGTTGAAATTTAATTACCGCAAATTCAGTTATGTTGCCCTTTAACGAATATTTACCGACGCTACAGCCAGAGTAACGGGGTGACCTAAGGGCGCTATCCGTTGGGGCAGACGTAGAAATTCCGATCAGGATAGCGACATAATAAACTTTATTGTCTGCAAATTTCAATAGCTCCTCTCTATAGCTAACGTAAAATAGGATAGGATGCCAGGTTTATTAGGTAAACCCGGTCATGTGCAACAGAAAATAAATCGAAAAAATATTTCAGACAGAATAATTAGGCTTCATTGCATAAATCACAATTCATTCAACTTTGCTCACAACTCCCTCAATATTACTCAGAATTGAAGAATTTTATCAGACATAAAGGACATTCGGCGAGGGAAAGCTAGATCCGCTAAAAGTTGCCAATCAAAAGTTGTAATTTTTGGCAGCAACATGTATGACTGAAATTCTTCATCTTGTATAATTTAAACCTATCCAAAGTCGCTCAATTTATTTATGCATCGAAGTTTAGGATCTTTAAATTTTCTTATAACTTACTCAATATTTTTCAAAATTAAAAACTTCTACCTAATATATGTGCATTTCGAAGAATGAGAGCCATGGGTCTATAAAGACGGAGATAGCAATTTTGACGTCATGGTAACATGATAAGCGAACAATCTTGCGTAAGCTTCATTAGTTCAACTAGACGTTTCGCTTCCAACAATTGAGTAAAATGCGCTAAATTTAATCTATCCACCACTTCCTACGAATTTTAAATTTTTGCCATAAGTCTGATCACAAAATGAAAATTCCTAACCGTTCGTAGAGATTGGTATTATCAAAAACTGATCGACGTAATGTATATAAATATACGACGTAACTTCGCTCCGAAAACCCACTAAATGGCGATAAGCTAAAATTAAATAGAATGATACTAACGCCGCGTTCATATTAATTTGCGTGCAGCGACTGTACACCATGTCACAAATGCAACAGCTTTGCCAAGCATTGAAAATTGCGATTGGGGCATTTCTGTATCTTTGCCACGAAAACGTGGCAATACATATGCAATTCCATGCCGTTTGAGACCTAAACAGTCGCAATGACATGGCGTGGTGTGGCAATGTCTTACTACTGCCACGTTTTCGTGGCAATGGCGCTACATATCCACATGCTGTCGTGGATTTGGCGCAGCAACGACACGTTGTGGCTTTAGTAATGCACTGCCTCGCTGTAGCTTTGTTGGTACAGTAAGTAACCACACGTTGATACCTCGGTTAGGTAATACCCATACCTGTACCAAGGTCCGAAGTCGAAGAGTGTAGTTGGGTCATCGGGGGCGAGGCCTTGGGCCTCTTAAGGGGCTAATCAGCGGGTGTGTGGCCGCTTTGGCACCGTGGGGTGGTGGTTGGACCAAATGGTAAATGTTATTAAAATATGCACGTTTAAAAGCAGGCGATATATAAATCTAAGTTACGGTTCTTCGGCACTAGTTCAGAACTCTCCGATAGCACGGAGATCAAGACACAACTTGGTTGCGTTCAGATTTCCAATATATCGAGGCGGTTTCTAGACTGTAGAAATAGGTTAGACGGTATAGACCAACTTCCAATTTTTGAAAGTATCCATGAAGTTGTAAAAATTTGTGCTCTCGTCGTAAATACAGAAAATATGTGACATTTCTGCAAAACAAAGTAAAAGTTGGTGATTATACACTACACAAAATTTAATTATTGTTGTGTTGTGTATTTTCAGATACATTGACGATTTTGACAAGGAAGTTAGACTATTAACTCCTTTATTGGTATGTTTGCAAATGGCAATGCATTGCTGAATGTAATATGACACCAGACGAGCAGATAAAAAAATAAATTTTGCACATTGGACGTCACATTTCACTGCAGGATATTAATGATATGCAGATGCATCTTTCTCCAAATTGGCATATACGAAAATTTTATTTGTATTGCCTTTTCCTAAAATCGTCACCGCGAAAATTAATTTGGAGACAAGCGGTCAAATATTATAACAGTGTACTGCATCTTGTGGACATCCTCTGCTTCAATTTAGTGTTAATTTCGCGATGTGTGTTCGAGAGGGAAAAATAAATTTTTAAATTAAAGTAAATTTGTAAATTGTTGAAGGAATTATCGGTATTGTTTCGTCGTGTCCTTTTGTATCACAAACCTAAATATTATGAATTTGGTCACAGTGGCTAGTGTTGAATCATACTAAATTCTGGATCTAATTACAGCGAAGGATCATACCTCTAACATTTTTAAATCTAGGCGCAAAAGCGATAATAAATTATTTGTTGTGAAGTAGCAAGATTTACACGGTTTTACCTCGTATTAAGAGCTAATAACTTTATTGAAATTGCCTTACGTAAGTCTTAAACTTCACTTTTTGGTACTGCAACAACTCTTTTAAGATGGGTTCAATGAGGTGAGGTTATAATTTATTACACTATGAGATCAGTGCTAACTCTAGTAACTTCGCAAGAATTAGAGAAGTTGTGTTAAATTAGATAAAAGGAAATGTATCTTGAATATATTTCTAAGGAATCACATCTACTATCTTTGGTGTACATTCATTACGCAAGATTTAATTTGTGTTATAATTTATATCAAGAATGCAATCTAATGTTCTGCGACCCCATCTTGCAATATTTAGTGCACAATTAAGAAAGATCCTAGCGTGCTGTAATATTTTCAAAATTAAATGTGAATTTCCATGTATACCACCTCTTCTGCGATGCTAAAGTTACAAAAGCAATGAGTGATCTCGAAAGATTGGGTCACAGAGACATCGAAAATGCTCACTAATCATGTTGCTGAAATAAATAAATTAAACATCACTACAAAATTAGTGACCTGCCCGGGGCAGCGATATTTGGTCTAACGGCAGGTCTGAAGTGCATAACCGAAGTTGATTGCCAGTTTTATTTACATTCGTAGATTAATTAAACTTATTAAAAGCACAATTAGATGATCGTGAGTTTTCGTACTGAGATTTTCAGCATTAAGATTAAGATACCCGGTTACGCAAAATATGATTATCAGTTGATTTAATACAGGTTACACTGTAATTCCAAGTTTGTGTATCGTACAAACTTAAAAGCTTACTCGGTAGTTTGAGCGGTCGTATTTGTCGCCTTTCTTCTGGACCGGTATTATGATTCCATTTTTGAAATATTGAGGGATGGTTCCTGAGGGTTAGATATGGGAAATGAATTCTGCAATTTCATTGGTATTCTCGGTATCTAGTGCTTTAAAGGCTTCGGGGTTATGCCCAGGCACTTGAGCTTTTTGATGGCTTGGCGTATATACTTCCTCAGCGGATGGAGGGTCTTGGTTAACGTATCCGAGACCGGATTGGACTGCATTTCGAGGTCTTGGTCACGTGTCAGCGGGGCCGGTCAATTGTAGAGGTCTGAAAAGTATTCAGCCCATCGAGCAGTACTTGTAATATTGGTTTCGTACACTGTGTACTGTCAGAATCTTCGCAATCCTTCGCGCTCAAAGGAACTCATAATTTAAATTTTACTCAATAAAACCAAAACTTATATATACCTACATTTTAACCTTTTATTATAAACTTCCTTATTAATTACATGTGCTTCAGAATATTTTCATCTTTTCGTAATATAAATAACGCTCAAACCTATAAATATATAGACACGCCAGTTAATAGAGTACGCCTCCAGTAAACAATGTATATAGTATTATTACGCACACACATAGAAAGTTTCTTGCAGACTACAATACGTACCATGTTCCCCATTGTACACCATTGATATGTCTGACTTTGGACAGGGATCTTTTTAATGTACACATAAATTTAAATTGGTGTGTTGACAGGTAAATTTGTTCTGAAAGCTGGTATGACCCTCAGGAGGCACCCAATTTACGCTTATGCACACCCACGATATATTTACATAACTTATAATATTTTATACAAATATGTAAAGTTCGATAAAGGATAAAGACCGCTATAGCCGCCCAAGTAACCCTGAGGGGCATGAGGTTTTTGGTCAAAGCAGCTTGCTTAGTATTGAATTTTTACCACATTTAACATCTCTTAAATGCATGAATGAATGACAGCAGGAGGGGTTAATGTAATCTGGTTGGACCCTATGTCCTTTCCACCTCTTAAATGTAACTAGTTTCCCATAAATGTGGTACGTAGTACTAACGTCCATTCAATGTCGAAAATAAATAATTACAGAACTCTTTCGTCTTGAAAAACGGCCTAAACTGTTGGTTTTACAAAACAAGAAATGCATAATCCCAAACGCAGTGTTCGCTACATCATGATATTTACTTAAAAATCATGACATGTAACAAAGAAAGCAAGTGTCGTCACAAAAGCTCGCTGTATATTAACTCCTACCTGTTATATAAATTAAAATGCCCCCTTACACAGTACAATTTTTGAAAAGGCTTTCTACAGCCAGATAGTTATCGTCGTTAGGGTTGTTGTCTGTATACACGTGTAAGCTAAGAATTGCATGTTGCTTTGTATCGATTAACACGAATGCTCAGTTTTAACGGTTTTTAAAAATTTCTACCCATAACATTTCCAAATAACAATATAGGGACACAGCAGTGTCTCATTGATGTGTTTTATGCCAACACTGGTGCATTTTTAACGATTTTTTTGGAATTTTTTAAAATCCACTGCTTAATTTCATTTAGAGATATATTTTTTAACAAATACAGTTTTGTCAGATTTGGAAATATTCGTTGTTGAGAATTTATTTAGCAATAATTACTATTTAGTTCCAGGTACCCCACAAATTTACTGCACGGACGGAGCTTATCAAGTTAAGGAAAACATTGAGAACACCGCATTGAATGAATGGAAATTTATTTATGAAGCCGAGCCAAATTTCTCCAGCCCATACTTTAGTAATATAATAAGTACGTGAACGCCGACATTATTCTGGCTCTCTGCGAATTTCAATTTAATTTTTATCTAGTGAACAATATAATAATAAAAGATACGCTGTTTATTTGTTTACTGAATAAATTCATCTCATGTAGCTAGCTAAGTGGATTACGGGATGCTTTGATGGTAGCAAGGCTATATTCCAGGGTACGAAAAAGCTAAACTTTATAGAGCTCGCACGTGCGAGATCTGAGGTCGCAGTGGAGGTATCCAGGGTGTGGGAGATTGAGGGCGGCCGACCTTTAGTCTCGTAGGGGTTTAGCTGGTGGGCGGTGGTGCAGTGCCTTAGGAGAAGGGAAATTTGGAGCACCTGCCAGTGCGGTGTAACGCCTCAGAAATAAACCCCAGCTTCCTCCCCGTCTATGAGCATTTATAGATTAATTAGATAGGTAATTGGAATTATTATATGAATTACATTCCATACATATATAAGTGAGAAAGAGCAGACATAAAAAGCTCTTGCTGTACTCGGCTCTACTCCTTGAGCCATACAAGGTAGCCGGGTCCTCGGGGTGTAACGCGTTCGTCCTCCCAGGGGATCAGGTCGTTCGGTGGCAGGAGGAGGGGAGGGAGAGAGTCATCTGCGGCGCCGCGAACAATACTTACCTATAGCATCAACGCCTCCAGGGGTTCGGAAGACCTTTCTCAAGGACGTAGCCGGGCCCACCTAGATAACCCGCTGCATCATGCATGGATCTTGAGCTCTGGCTCCACGCCGGTTATTCGGACATCATAGGAGACTCGGTTCATAGTGCGGTCGAGATATTTGACGTCTTAGAAGGTTCAGCCAGTCGGCGTGGGGTGGCGTGCGGTGTCTTAGGGGGAGGGGGGTTGGAGCACTTGCAAACGGGTACCACTAGGGGGTGGTGGTGGTGTATAAGAAATCACACATATCTCTTATCCCTCCATGACAATTTAGGTATACTGTGATAAGAATAAACTACTGCTTTTAAAGATTTTATGGCAAGCCGATTGAATAACGGCGTTTCTTGGAAATTATTGTGCTATACATCATCTATTATAACCATGTCGGTTGCTTTATAAAAGAGCGTTTAAGAGAGGACCTCAGGTTGTGCAGATGCAGGCTCGACCCTCACAGTACAGATCTTGACATACATGCTCAAGGTCCGAGGTGCCTTCAGGGCACCCGGGTCCACGGTTGTGTAAGGCGCCGTCGGGCCCTTAGTGGTGTCCGGACAGTGAGAGGGAGAGGGGGTGCGCCACCTTCGGTGCCGCAAACAGTGTATACCTATGGGTTCTATGCCTCGGGGGGGGGGGGGGGTTGGGGTGACCTCCCTGGGGGTTGGTAACAGGTCCTCGGTGTTAAACTCTCTGCCGCCTTCTCTGAGCATGTATGAACCTTAAGCTCTGCGTCCGCTCCGGTTCTTCGAACATCGTGGATGACTCGGTTCGGTTGTAGGGCTGAACCGAGCCTAGAGCCCAAATTCTCTGCTGTATTATATGTTGTTATGATGTGATGTCAATGCTATGGCTGTTAATATCAAGTGATCAAAGCTTATTATTATTTCACCATAGTTTAACCACGACTGTGAAGTGTATCTCGTGACCTTGTAACGGGAATAATACAAGGAAACAATGCTGCGACGAACATGCAAAATTCATGTTTATTTATGTAAAATTTTGGAACAAGGTTTCAGAAATAGGTTAATGTTTCAAATACGTTTTAATGCAAATGCCACTGTGAAACTAGATTTTTCAAAACCATAACCGTTATAATAGTCACAAAACATATGCCAAGTGCCAAGGTATTGTAATAGTCACAACAACACATGCCAAGTGCCAAGGTATTAGGAAAAGTATTGAAGACATATATCACAAGCCAGTTTCCAAAGTTTAGGAAAGCGACTAAATTTAAAATATACATTTTTAATATTAATACAACTTATGCCTATAAACTACAATTACGGTATCCCTTTTTCTCGACTAAACTTAAGGTGGCTGCGCCAACCATCCTGTTTTAGAATAACCGATATCGAATCGCAAACACTTGCTGCGGAAAATGCCAATTTTATTCGCTTTTTCGCTAACCAAAAATTACCAAAATCAAGTCGAAGAACGAGAATGAAATCACCAGAAATCAAGTCCAGAATTTATGTATTGTGGCCGAACAAATTCTTGGCAGTTTTTAATTTGCAGAAATTCGGTTCCCTAATACCTAACCCATTTTCATTTAGATTATTAATGCTCGCGAAGAAATTTAATGCAAAAGTGAAATCATAAATAAGGCCAACAAATCGGTCCTACTGTTAATCTGCCGTAGTGATAGCAATAAAAACCGGTACAATTCAAATTTGACCAATTTTCTCTCACTATTAATTTAGATTAATTCCTTTGAATTTTCACGAACGCAAAATCGATTAATTTCAGCTGCAGGGAACTATGTTCCTGCACAGATTTGCGCCGAATTGCAACATACCAGAAAGCGTTCCATAACAAATTTTAAGCAAAATAGGATGGTTAGTGCAGTCGCAGTATAAGTTTATTCGCGCAAAAAGAAAATACAGCGTTTTTGTTTTATATACAAAACTTATAAATTCAAATAAGATTTAATAAAAATAATAATGCTGAGCAGAAAGTAAATTTGGCGACACTATTTTTAACTTCTATAATACAGGGTAACTTAAAAATCGTAAATTATCTTACCAGATTTCATTATGCAAACATAATTATCTGTTGGTGAGGCATATATAGGCTCTTCATAAGCTAAATCTGATATAAAAAATTGCAATGTTAAAAGGTATTTTAAAACCTGTAACAGCAGATACTGCCACGTAAAACAAAACACACGCCACGTCCCATTGTAGATCGGCATATGGTTTTTTGGCTATTATAACGGTTAGAGTTTTGAAAAATCTTGTGTCACAATGGCATTTGCATTAAAACGTATTTTAAAAACATAAGAACATTTACTTATTGTGGAAACCTTCTTAAAAAATTTTACATGAACATATGAATTTTACATGTTACATCGTAGAATTGTTTCCTTGTATATACTATGAAATAAATATTGTATCTAGTTGGTTGTTGAAAGTTTTATATAATAAATAGCTGAGACAAGACATGAAAACTAATGACCCGACGGATTATAGCATAGCGTACGTTTGTAGAAACACTTAATTGTCCCAGCGACAAGAGGCAAAATATACTAGTAACTCTATCGAAATTGCAGAGCGGAGTGAAGCATAGGTACACCTACGCCTTTTTCAGGCACAGCCAATCAGCTCTCGATAGTATACGTAGATATGCTATATGTGGATATCGCACAATACCGCACAAGGTAGAACAAAACTAACAACGGCAATGAGTTCTCCATACCCGAAAACCCCCAGGTGAAGCTTTTCAGCAGCCCAGGACGTCAGAACAAATTTTCGATTTTTGTGTCTACGAACCACGAGCGTGCCATACCTCAAACCCCATAACTCCAGAACCGGAGCCGTAATCGAAAACAAAAAAGAGGCATCGGCATTTCTCATTTTACTGTGAAATAAAACGAACCAGAAAATTCGAAAGTTAAGATAAAAATTACCTTGCGTCCGCGAAGGGTACTAAAATGGGATAAAAACCCTGACCTCTGATTACACATAAGCCATAGACTTCAACAGCTATAATTTTCAAAATCAAAAACAAGTAAAACCAACTGTATATGTATATATTGTATTATGTATAGACATCAAATAAAGATTCAAACAAATAAAATTTCAAAGCCTATGTGACGCTCATATATGTTATATGTATATATACAAGTTACAGCAATCACTCTAATATTATGGAAACAATCTTGTTCGCAGCCGTTCTAAATACTAGTGTTTCAGTCGAAATTTGAGTGACCTCTATTTCCATAAATCATCAAGGAGCAGCCCAATTAAATACAATAGAAGCACCGTGCTCATGATTCAAAGAATCGCTACGAATAACTGACATTTTTAAATAGAAAAAGAAAATAAACCATTTTCGACAGCTCAAGAAGACAGCCTGCGAATGATTTTATCGTAAATCTGAGTAATCTACATCGCCATAAATGATTACGGAGCGACTCAATAAAGTGCCATAGAACCACCGTGCTCATGATTCTTCTCTCGTAGAAACGCCATTTTAAATTGAAAAAGAAGGTGAACCATTTTCGACAGCTTAAAAGGACGATCTGCGAAATGAGTTAAAAAGCGACGATTGCAATCAGAGCGCTTTGTCTATTGAAACGTATTCCCCCAGCTGAACTTGTATGAAAACAACACGAAATTGTTAAATACCAATTCCAAGGCATACATTCCCGAAAAAAGTGAATATAAAACTATTTCTAGTTTCGTTAGATTGTTTTGCAAAGTCGTTTGCTCAAAATGAATGTTTATATCAATTACCTTAGTAGAGAAATTCGCTGGGAAAACATTGTGTATGTGGACTATAAGTGGGTATTTTATTATACAAAATTTCTACAAATATCTAACTCTACAGCTCTAACGATCTTGTAAAGTGCCAATATTATGTCACATTATGCATATTTTAAGTAACTCATGTTGTTTACTTCTGGCGATCATTTTTAGTTCGTGTAAACGGAACTACCAATTATATAGCTAAAAATACTGTTTTTAGTTTTGCCGAGACATATATTGGCATAAATAGATTGTGATTTAAACAAATCAAGCGAAGCGAGCTCAGTTTCTACCAGGGTTTTTTGTTTTTCTTAGTGCAAAAACACAATAAAATTTCAAAAAACACACCTAAATTTCAAAAAACACAAAATTTAGCACACCTGAACTGTTTAATTAAAAGGCTACAAAAACTAAAATTTTTTAACGCTGAATGCTTATAAACTGACCATGTTTATAACTGTAGAACCAAACTCTATAAATTCTGAAATATGAAATAATTAGTGCTAAATATAACTGATTGGTACATTGTATAAATATATAATACATGCATTAATATAAAATTGCTAGTAGCCAGTTAATTATCATTGATTGACCTTCCATCTAACGCTAAAACAATCGCGCTATTTGGGTATTTGGGGGCTAATTAAAAACACAGGTAAATTTCTAAAAACACATATTTTAGCACAGCATGAATTTCGAAAAAAACTCAGGTTTCTACTGACGGCGCTAGGAACAAAAATCCTAAAATTTTTGTCTGTTTCTGTCACCCATAACTCATTTTCGAGTTGATGGATTTCGATAAATTTTTTATTCGATAGAAAGTGATGAGGATGTCCCCTTTAGCTGAACCCGAACAGCTGTGACCCCAGCTTTAGGTTCGAAATGCTAAAAGAAGTTTTTAAAGATTCTTTGTGAAATTTGGCCATACGGGTACCAGTTTTCGCAGCCCATATCTCAGAACACAAGCTTCGTGCCGAATCAGCTCACCGAGATCTACAACTTTGCTGACCACGACTATTTAGTGGGACTACTCCCTGGGACGCAATGGGCCCGAATATGGCCCTCGACCATGTGCCACAAATAATTTTTCAAATTTCGTTATGTTGTATGTTTTACCTTACAATGAATGTCGATTAGGTTATCAAGCACGCTGAATACGACGGTTTTGCTATATAGAGTGCAACTTAGACTATGTTATACCTTTTCATGGGGTTTTAGAATCGACGAACCTGATTTCCAAAATGTTGCGAGTTTTCATTTGTTTGGGTATTTTTGGGTTGTATGGCATCAAAAATGGTCTATATATAAGTTTTTCGGTACATCGAACGTGATCGTTTGATCATCTAGAGTCCAGCACGAATATATATTTCATACCTTTTCAGATGTTTTTAATGGATTTATGGTCAATGAAAACGATTGTCAAAATACAATCTGTCCTT
This sequence comes from Trileptium ribeirensis, assembly GCA_030248225.1. Classification (NCBI taxonomy): domain Eukaryota; kingdom Metazoa; phylum Nematoda; class Enoplea; order Enoplida; family Thoracostomopsidae; genus Trileptium; species Trileptium ribeirensis. The sequence goes on along the minus strand of JASANE010002675.1, from coordinate 56,633 downwards.
CAGTAGTTTGGTTACGTATTGCGTACAGGGCATCAAGAATGGCCTATATATAAGTTTTTAGGCATGCTGAAAACGATTCCGTTATCTAGAAATTAGCATGAATACTTCGGGAAATTTTACTTTTTGATGTGTTTTGATACTACACTAAAACATCTGTAACCCTGATCCGGATGAAAACCCTAAAACCTTGTCGACCCTAAACCCATTGAAAACAACAGAAAACACAAAACAAGTATTTGTGCTAGACTCTAGTTAACCAAACCAACGTATCTAGCATACCGAAACAGCTATTCGTAGAACAATCTTCATGCCCTGTACGCAATACTTAAAGATACTGAAGACAGACTACACATATTCTGAAAATCGGGTTCATTGATCTTAAACTTAATGAAGACGTCTGAAAATGCATAAGATACTCGTGCTAGACTTTGTATAACCAAACCAGCGTATTTAGCTTATCAGAAAACTTATATAGTAAACCAGCGCATTCAGCTTATCGGAAAACTTATATAGACCATCCTTGATGGCCTGCACGTAATACATAATCAAACAAATGAAAACGCGCTATATTTTGGAAATCGGGTTCATCGTCCGTAAAGCCCTTGAAACACCAAGACTAGGTATCATATAGTCAAGTTAGACTCTAGATGGCAAAGTCATCGTATCCAGCTGCTTTATAACTTAATAGACACTCACTGTAATGCAAAAACACGCAATAAACTACCGAAAATAGAAAAAACAGCTATTTTTGGCAAAGGGTCGAAGAACCATATTCGGCCCAGGGAGTGGTCCCACAAAAATCAGTGGTCAGCAAAGTTGTAGATCTCTGATTCTGTTGTGGTCGTAATTTTTCGATGCGAAGCCGGTGTCGGGAAATATAGGCTGCGAAACCCTGGTAACCCGTACGGCCAGATTTGGCAAAGAACCCTTAGAAACCTACTTTTTTACATTTTGACCCTGAAGATGCGGTCGGAGTTGATCGCATTCAGTTAAAACACATATCCTTTTGATATCGAGTGAAAAAAGTTACCGAAATCCATACATCCGAAGATAAGTTATGAATGACAGAACGTAAAAAAAGAAGTTTTCACAACTTTTCCACCTAGCGTCTTCAATGGAAACTCCGCTCGCTCTGTTTCAAATATTTATTTTGGAGGTGATACATGTTGATACCTAGGATGGCTTCAGTTGGAGAATTCTACCACTGTTGTCCAAAGCATTAGCTTTTTGCATTTGTTGTCATATATATACACTGACGATCTCAGATCTTAAGTAGATTGTGGCATCAATTATTTTAAACGTGATACCTAGAATGGCTTCATTCTTTCAGTTCTATCAAAGCTTTTTGAATTATATACCAAATTTTTTGGTTTGCAGCATCAAAGCTTGACGTCACATAATTCGATTGGTGCTACATTTGTGAACGTCAGAACTAGAATAGATTGATTTTTAGGTTGACCGAAGCATTGATTTTTTAGTTTCCACCATATTACGTCATATTCACAATATAGTTTGCTGCAACATCATTGAAACGTGAAATCCAGGACGTTTAGTAATTTTTGAGAATTTTGTCAAAGTTGTCCGGGACAATTACGCGGCAAATTTAATGTAAAGTGTACTGATCAAAATATTTTGGGATAATTAACCGCGATTATATGTCATCACTTAATTTTTCACTAACTTGTTTCAATTAGTTTTAATGATCCCGACAGCATGGTAGTAGGGAATTTATGCCAGGGGCCTTGCCATATTAATATGTCAGATATTGTTAACCATAATTCTTCTAACAATTATTATTGAAAATTTCTTATTAATTATATATCCAACGTGTTATTAATCTAGCACATGACTTGTTGCTGCCTAACTTTTCTTACGATTGTAGTGTTGATCAGCTGCTAATTCCACTGTTGCCTTTTCCAGCGATTGTTTGTGCATGGTCGGTTTGAGTGGCTGCATTTTATGGAGAGCGCCAGTTTCCAACCCTCTTACTTCTCAGAAAGACTTACTAAGCGAAATCTAGATTACAATCTTGCTATCTAGAAACTTAAAGAACACCCAAAACAGAAAACCAAATGACCCAAGTAATATCACAAGAATCATAGGTAAAGATAATGCCAGATATGTAACAGTTTTGAATTTTTTTGGCAAAAGGCTCAAAATTTGCGAAACAAGCTTGTGCTAATAAAACCAGCATAACTGTGCGGTAAAAAAACGTTATTCATTGTAAACTCGAAAATGAGAGAACTAAGAAAGTTTATACTATTCTGATGAAAAATTCCACTCTTAGCCTGTTCAGAAATTGGCTGAGAAATGCCTGTGTGTGTAACCGATTTCGTAGATCACAATTCGCGCACATTTTTTGGTGCTGTATGTATATCCCTACGCTTATAATATCTAAATCAAGACGAAAATTTGAAGTAATGTAAAACCTCAACTCAATAGTAGTTCCATAATGAAACTATAGGAGATCTTTTGAAACATAATAGCAAGAAGAGTCAACTTCATACAATCCCATTTCAATCCGAGCGACATATGCAGAATAAGATGCAATGTGACCACCAGCAGATATGCATACACTGTTCATTAAAATGATTTTCCTGCTATAAAATGATAACTATGGAGGACTTCAACTTTTAATACACATATATAATGCTTACTAAATTATATACTAAAAATATACGGAATTGGGGCTTATCAAGCATGAAACTAATATAAATTTCGCTGCTATAGTTTATAATCTGGCAATATGCGGTCCAATGTGATTTAGTTCAGTTTTTTGCGGTATATAATATAACATATTATGTTGTCATGTGAAAGTCTAAGTTCTATCTTTAACGCGGGAAGATGATAAATATAAATGCTTATCAGACCAAAACAACGCACTTGTTGCTGTTAAAAACGGCTCAATTTTTACAATGCATGAGATTTTGACAATGCACAACAATATTAAAACTAGTAACTCTATAGAGATTGCAGAATGTAGTGAAGCATAGGTACATCTACACCTTTTGCGTGCACAGCCAATCAGCTGTCGATAACATACGTCGATATGCTATATGCGGATATCACACAAGACAGCACAAGTTAGAGCAAAACTAACACCGGCAATAAATTTCCCATGCCCCAAAACGCCCAAGTTCAAGCTATCAGCCTCCCAGGTTATAACAGTAAAATTGGGAATTTTAGGTCGATGAACCATGGCGGCGCCATACCCCCGTACCCATAGAACCATGGATCGCAGAGCAAAATCAACACCATCAATAAATTAGCCGTGCCCGAAAACCCCCAACTAAAACTTCTCAGCAGCCCAGGACGTCAGAACAATTTTCGAATTTTGAGTCGGAGAATCATTGGGGCATTATACCTCAAACCCCATAACTCTAGAACCGGAACATTAATCGAAAAACAAAAAAGAGGTATCGGCATTCACCATTTTACTATGAAATAAAACCAAGCAGAGAAAAAATTCGAAAGTTCAGATAAAAATAATCTTGTTTCCGTGAAGGGTACTAAAATGAGGTAAAAAACTTTTATTTTGCTCTCTGACCCCGAACCTTGGGGGCACCATACCCCCGTACCCATAGATCGCAGAGCAAAATCAAAAAAATGAATTTGCCATGCCCGAAAACCCCCAAGTGAAACTTTTTAGCCGCGCAGGACGTCATAACAAGTTTTCGAATTTTAGGTAGAGGAAACACGAGGGTGCTATACCTCAAACCCCATGAACCAGTGCCGTAATCGTAAAACAAAAAAGAGGCCAAGGCATTTATCATTTTACTATGAAATAAAAGCAATCACATAAATAAATTCGAAAGTTAAGATAAAAATAAGCTTGCTTCCGCGAAGGGTAATAAAATGGGGTGAAAACCCTCATTTAGATTTATAACCCTAACCTTTGAGGCGCCATACCCCGTACCCATGGAACCATGAGTCACAGAGCAAAACCAATACCGGCAAAGAGTTTCCCATGCCCGAAAACCTCCAAGTGACACTTTTTAGCCGCCTAGGACGTCATCAGAACAAATTTTTGAATTTTGGGTAGGGGAACCATTGGGGCACCATACCTCAAACCCCATAACTCTAAAACCGTAGCCTTAATCGAAAAACAAAAAAGAGGCATCGGCATTTATCATTTTACTATTAAATACAACCATTCAGACAAAAAAATTCGAAAGTTAAGATAAAAAACCTTGCTTCCGTGAAGAGTACTAAAATGGGGCCAAAAACTCACATTTTGAGCCCTAACCCCGGAACCAGACCCCAAATCAAAAACGCTCAGGGATGTACACGGTAAATCGACTATGCCGGTTTAAGGTCATGAAAATCGGTTCATGCGTTCTCGAGTTATGGCCGATCACACACACACACCATGCAACACACAATCTCCACTACTTCTGATAAGCACGAATAACAACTTCTGTATTGCACACAAGACAACATTTTTTATCTTGTAACGTAACAGAAATGTTAATTAAACTCTTAGCATTCATTACATGAGTATGTATAACACAAAACGTCAGAAAATTTCATGGAACTGTCTGCACCGAGAACATGTGGTTACAGCTAACCAACCATTCAACTAAACGCCATGTGGCGACTATACACAATACAACTACATGTAATTTTACCCTTATAATATCTTTACATAAGGAAATAATTGCAACTGAAATTGACCGGAACTACAACCAGCAGCAGGAACCGTCAATTTAAACCAGAACCTGGTCTTCGAAACTTATATATAGTAAAACAAATGAAGACACTGTGAACTTGAAATGTATTAAAAATAAATTTTACATTAAACTTAATGTACTGCGATGACATTACTGCCTTTATGGGACTAAAGAGGCCGAGGAATCTAAAATATTTATTTATCGATCAAGATGTCCCTTTTTTGGACTCCAAGCGGAAAAATGCCTTCCGATGTGCAGGCTGCGTAAACTGCTTAAAACAGAATGTTCTTGTAACGCATGGGTCGTAGACTAGACAACTTTGCTCTGTCTCTAGTCGCCTCCCATTACTAGGCACATGTTCGTTACATGTTATAACGTAGGAAACTTGAAATTATTGGTTTATAAGGTTATAAAAGAAAATGAAAAGTATACTATAAGTTTCTGCTTGTTGGCCAGAGACATTGTTCAGTCTAGGGTTGGGCAATTAGCGCCCATGAGTTATATGATGACGATGGTTTTCTGATAAGAATGCTATAAACGAGACAAACTGTGATACTGCTCGAACAGTTTCAATACATACAGTTGGTTCCCAAGAACGCATTTTCTGGCTGCTTTGCTGATTATGTTACTCTAATCCAACGTAGACTGAATACAAAGTTTACGAGCGCACTTTCAATTCTAACATATACCGGAGATTTCTGACTGGGTAAGCTGCTACAAGCATCGATCTAGCTTTGTTTTGTTAACAAACTCCAGCAGGGTCAAGATGAAAAAATCCTAATGACATTGTCAGTGCTTGATTTTAGCCGTCCAAACGCGGAGCTGGCTGCACCTATATGCTTTTTTATGTCAGGGCCAATATCCAGGGTATTTGACAGGATACTACCTAGATAGCAAACTGATCGACGACGTTGAGGGTGACATTATCAATGGTTACATTTGGCTTATGTGAAGATGTGCTGGCAGAACTCGATTGGAACATGATCTCTGTTTTTTCAGGCTAGTTGTGAGGCCAAAACGCTTTGCTGCCCTAGCAAAACAGTCTACCAGTTTTTGTATAAGTCATAGAGTGTGGGCCATCAGTGCACAATCGTCCGCAAACATGAGCTCACGAACAATTGCCATGCACATGACTTAGCCTTAAGCCGTCGGAGATTGAAAATGCCGCCATCCATACGACATCGAAGATAGATACCAGGGTCATCGTTTTCCTTGAAGGCGTCTTTTAATACAGCGGCAAAAATGTGCTAAATAGTGTCGGGGCCAGGATGCAGCCTTGCTTAACTCCATTTGTGACATTAAACGCGTTTGAGAAGGTTCCTTGCTGTAGTACACGCGCCTGCATACCGTCATGAAGGGACTTTACAACGTTGATGAATTTGTCTGGGCAGCCACACTTCTTGAGTATCTTCCATAGTCCTAGTGCTATCCATCGAGAGCTACTGGCTTGGAAAACCGACATGAATTGGAGACTTTTCGATTTTCGCCATTATGGATCACACATTTAGCTTATAACACCTACCAGAGACATCGGAATTAAATCAAAGACCGCGTTACAGGATGCTCTCATTGAGTTACAGCTTTGCTGTTATGCATTTTTATCATAGCAGCCGTTTTCCAGCAGCGAACCAATGTTTAACAAATACCTGCAAAAGAGTGCAATTTTCAAAAATTTTACGAACCACGAAGTATTATGAGTTTTTAGTTGTTGCGATTAAACCATGAGATTATATGGTTATTTAACCCTTAAACACGTTGAATCATTGTTTTAACCCCACAATTGATGTTTTATTAACCCTGCGAGACGGTGTCACAGCAAAATTTGGTAAATATTGCTACCAAACAGTGTAGTCAATTACAACTTTCTTCAGTATGGATACATTTAGGTCATTAGGGTGTACCTAAAGGTTTTTAGTGTAGCTGAATACAGTAAAGGCAATTTTATTTGCGTGTTGTGCATTAAATAAGGCAAGACTTACGCGCTACAACGTAAAAATTAATCTTCAAATTGCAATTTTTCTTCTAATGTCTCATTTATAAATTTCATAAGATATAGTCTTTTTAGTTACTGGAGAAATAAAGAATTCAACTGTTTGCTATGTGATTAAACATAGCGTTGTCATTAAAGCATTGCCGGTATATAGTTATTGCTATAATATCACTGTAGAGGGGCTCACGGAGCTGAATTTGAAATGATAATGGTCACTAAGCGCACCGTAACCACACTGAAGTTCGGTGCAGCAATATTGTTATACATACGCGTTTTAACTATATATAATTTATTGAGCGGAGCGAAGCGAAGCGTTTTTATTTTCTGTCTGTAATTAGAATGGTCGATGTCCGTCCGTTCGTTAGTTCGCTCGTTCGGTCCGACGGATCTCAAGAACCAATGAACCGATTTTTAAAAACTTTTTTTGTTTAAAAGCCTATCATGTCAGAGTGTGCACCTGCTATTTGGGATTAAAAAATTTTGAGTGGTTAATTAGTAATTAGCTAATTAGTTAAGCTTATGCAGCTAAAATTGAGAATTTTGCAATATTTGTGTTATTTATTGAAATAGAATCGTTTCGATCAAACCATTATAGGGGGTTTTGGTTCGAAGAATTCAAATATAATATTTTTACCAATGATAAAGTCCTATGCCCTATGCAATGTAGTTATTTGAAGAACATAAAATTGAGTACATTCGTAATGCCACAGCCCAAGCTCCGCTCACAAATGTAGCTCCACTACCGACTAGTATAAACTAAGTTATTAGAGGCACTTTAGCTACAAGCTTCATACAGAAACACCCAACGAACGCCACTATCAATGAATGATGACTGGCACAGCCTACATATTATACGAAGGGTAGGAATCGTTCGTGAGCAGGCCGCACAAGTTTTATTCACAAGAACCACCTCGCTGAGAGTAATTATCTTGCTCTGAGTGCCTCACGTAGTTATTTCGACGAGCGGCTTCGGTTATTTTAAACAACACGAAAAATGTTTCAGAAAATAACTCAGAAAAATATATTACCCTGCTTATCAAAATGGGTTCTCCGAAAATTTAATAGTTCGAATTTTTGCGCATATCACAAAGAGTGTATAAGAGAGGAATATGTTTATGTCTGCCCCTTAACTTGTATTATATCACACGGGACGTCCCGTAGGCCCCTTTATTATTTATGTATTACGAAATTCGAAAACACTATCGTTAAGCCTAGTTTCACCAAAAGCCTCCTTTTGAAAAAACACCAGTGCAGAATTTTTCTCATCAATTATGCATCATTTCTGTTATACTGCCCTGCCCTGATTACGTCTGAATAATGAATGCTTTGCACGTGCCAGCGGGTTAACGCCATAAACCACTCAAGCACTTAATTTTGTAGGAGGTTATTACATTTACTTTTAACAATATAAAATATTACACATGTATTTCAATAAACTGAAGAGGAAACAGCGCTGCCTGACGCTATAACATACCTGGTTGTTACTTATCACACAAAGATACACAAAACTGCTGCTAGATACACCATCGATACCTACCAAAGTTTTCAAAAACCAGCATTATCAACTTTAACGTCTTTGTCTAAGCGAAGTAACTTGGGCAGAATAAGGTCCGTATGAAAAAACCGCGCATTTTTGTCTCCTTAGTCTGTAAATAATTTGGGTCGGAGCCATGATATTATTAGGACGTTGAAAATGACGGGTTTCCCAATTCTACCGCAACTGAGAGCACGTCGGTGGCCTGAATTTCGCCAGTCGGAACTGTTGCTGTAATTTGAGTGGCGCCGCCAAGTTCGATGAGCGTTGACGGTTTTTGCTGCTGCTGTAGCTGTTTTGACGATGTAGATGATTGGACAGTAGGTGCTGGCTGCTGGATCATATGAGCGCCTGGATGATCGACGGAATCGTCTGTCGATGGAGTTCGCAGCGCGATGGTCGCACCGCCAACTGTTGGAACAACAACCGGCGAATCCATTTCGTCAAGCGAAGGCCACGCCGGAATCGTCGGATCTTCATCGCTGCGTTGGGTTTTGCTCAGGCGCTCGGTTAGTTCACGAAGAGCTTTCTGACTATAAAATATAATGAATGACGCTCAAAGATTGCAGTGCAGTGTTCACAGGACATTGTAACCGACATTGCTGTGATTATTGTTTCACAGTTTTCTACAATGGACACACTTATTCATGCCAGATTAAACAGCTTTTGTGACTACATTAAGAACTAACCTTGCAATTTAGATTTGTAGCCATTTTTGTTAAACTTGTAACGTTGTACTGCACCACTATTACAAGCGCCATGAGCTGTGATTGTGTACTTTTGTATGTGGCATGAGCTGTGAAGCATATTGTGTACTATATAACATGCTTGAAAATATAGAATTCTTTATTTGTTAACACTATAGAACTAACCAGTATCTCGCAAGCAACGGTGAATCAGAGCCAGCGTGGGGGCTGCGAGTATTGTCTTACCTACCATCGTACGAAGAAAACCTACAGTTATGATGCCCTTAAACGTACGTGATACTTAGCCAAACTACTTAACACACTGATCTAGAAATCGGGTTCACTGACCCTAAACCCACCGATCACCTCTGAAAGCGCAAGAAACAATAATTGGCAAATTTCAATTTTATTATGTCTCTTTACGTTGTCCGTTGTGGCCAAGCTAATACAGCTTTTCACCACAATCAATCTTATATACCACTCACAATATCCCAACTACACCCACCGGATCATTATTTTACATATCATTTTTCATATTTTTTAATATATACATTTCGCAGAATAACCAATTTAGCTAATCTGACTTAGAGTTTCTGCTTCTAGTCACGTTCGTAGCAAGCAGTGTTTTTTCAATTAACAGATTTTTATACCTAAGATATACAATATTTAGTCGACTGATGTAAAAAAACCGGACGCAGATCGCTTTTAAAAATTAACAATTAGACCTGTTGGTCAACACAAAACATGAAGGTGACTTTAGTTGAACCTGACACGGCTCGATATATTACATTAATATATGGTCGCATTTTATTATTATATCATTACTTTAAACTACTATTTCCGGTAGTCGACAGGTATTGCGAAAATTTCGCAGTCACGTTAGTAAATACACATTTTTTAAATACATTATATTATTCTTGGGGCGACCGTTAAAGAGCTAACATTTGTCCAAATTGCAAACTACATAAAAATCAATACGATATTATTTTGACGGGTTTACTCAAACTGTATCTTGTATACATTGGATAGTTAAATCAACAGACTCGCCATGTTTTGTTATTGTTATGGTTACCGTAGCAAAGAGCAATCTCTTCCCGATGCTGAAGTTATAGATATCGCACACTTGTCGCTTTGAAATATGCAGCGTTAAAACTGGTTTTCTCTTTATTATGTGTCTAAAATTTGCATTAACGGCACACCAAGGCAGTTTATTTGAGAAATTCGCAACTACTTTAAGGAATCCGACCCTTTACCAACCCGCTAACAGCTTTTTGTAGGACCACCCCTGGGCAGCTGTGGTCACGATTTGGTTGATCGGCACCTTGCCAGAAATCTCGATTTTTCAAATATCGGCATGTTATTGCGTGTTTTTACCTTACATGTCTATCAGGTTATGAAACCCGCTGTATACGATGATTTTTCTATCTAGAGTCTAACTTTACTATATTCCACCTTTTCACGAGGTTTCATGGTTTCACGGTGGACGAACCCGATTTCCTAAATGTGTGTTTTAATTTGTTTGGTTTTGTATTGCGCGCAAAGCATCATAATGGCCTATATATAGGTTTTTCTGAACGTTGAACATGATGATTCGGTTATATAAAGCACTTACGTGTATATTTCATGCTTTTTATAGGGTTTCAATAAAAATAGGGCAAGTGAACCCGATTCCCACAATATACTGTTTTTAGTAATTTAGTTACGCATACTTACAGGGCATCCAAAATGGTCTATATATAATTTTTTGACTACTGAATACGATGGACGTATATTTCATGCTTTTTCAGAAGTTTCAGTATGATTATTCCGATTTTCAGAATATAGCACGCCTTCAGTAATTTGGTTATGTACTGAGTCCAAGACTTCAAGAATTATTGTCTATATAGGTTTTCGGTAGGCTGAATACGATAATTTGGTTATCTAGAGACCACCACAAATACTTCATGCGTTGTCATTTCTTTTCGATGTGTCAAGGGTAAACCAAGTTTAGGTTTTTCAAAAAGTTCATAGTTCCAGACGCTTTAGGGTGGTGTATACCAAGCACAGCCTAGAATGGATGTATAAAACATAACTTATAAATGACACCGCGCTAGCTCCGTTCCACCCTCGCAAGCGAGATACTAGTTTTGCTTCACAAACTTTGTTTGTATATAACTAATGAAGTGTGTAGCATATGTAATCTATGCCTCAGCTATTGATATACCAAATTTATTAATGTTATTGGTTACAAAGCTAGTAACGTCTGGCGTGCGCTTATCACAAATTTCATCACAATATTACCTACTATTGCAAGAAGTAATGTTGATTTGAAGCAATAGCTTGTGCACTAGTCCCATAAACTGTGCAAACACAACAGCTTTGTAAGTATTGATAAATGTATCAAAATGTTTTGTAACAATTGTTACGACAATACATGTTATAACGTGCAACGAGTTGACGTACTTATATACTCGTGGACGCTGCATAGTAGCTGCAAACATAAACCGTGTACTTTATTAGATAAGTCTACGGCTAGCGCATATATAGAATGATTGAAAAAAGCTGTAGTTTTCAGTAAAAACACAACAAATAATCCGTATTATCTACACAATAACAGACCGTACAACCAGAATTTTTAGAAACTTTGGTTGGTCTTTGTTTCTAGCAAATAAAAAACCATTTTTGGCTTAATTTCAAGTTTACATGATACAGGAATTAAGATTTTGTCCGAAATAATCTCAGTAACAAAATAACATACAAAACAAATGTAGTAATGTTTGACAAAAGTGAAAGCTGTTCTCAAAGGGAACCTTGCAATATCAAGAAAACAAAACCGAAGATTCTTAGGAATTCCATATGGGTCATAGAATAGCGAAATTACACAATTACGGAAACCTACCGTTGACGTTTGGCATCCAAATCTCTTGATCCAATCGCACCCGCAGATGAAGTGCCGATTATCCTTGAGGCACCTCTAGATCCTAAGCCGCTGCCTACGTACCCCGATGACACCCCAAGTGGCCGATAACTCCCGGATCCGGATCCTGTTCCACCGAGATGATAACGTCGAACAGGATGCGAGCACAGTCGAATTGAAACAGCGGCCTTGAAAACTGCTGTGGCTACAGTATCGACTGCTGGTTGAAGAATGCTCGGAAAAAACCTAGAATAGTAGCAGTACACCGTCGAACAAATATTGATTTGTATTTAAGAAAGTACATTTAGCCCGCGAAACTTTGTGTTGAATGAATATTAGCTATATTTCACATAAATTACCGACATGACAAAAATTTAGCTAATACTATGAATCTTTAATATGGCGGAGCTAGCTTACTGCTGTTTTGGTTTTGCCGGTCTCAAGAATTTAAGTTTTAAATGCTGTGGGTTGCAGATGAGTAAATTATTGTATAGTTAATATAACTAGGTTATAGTTTCTAAGCGATTTGTGGTCAATATTTAATTCTTTGCCGCTAAATTTTCTCGAAATTTATGCTGTAGCTTCAAGGATCAAACGAGCAGCAACTGTATTTTTATTTGCGTACTTATTTAACAAGCGCAAAAAACGGATTATGATTGGTTTAATGCTTTCTAACAGCAAACTGCCAAAATATACCACCATAACGCGTTGATTCCAACAGGAAAAGCTGTTGAAATTAGTGACACTTATATCCATTGTAATAATTGTATACTCTTTTACCCTTTGCGTAACGGACGCCACCCAGATTTGTGAAAGTAGCGGGATGTACCATTCTTCTTATAAACGGCTTGTATCTGCAAGCTCGAACTTTTGTTTCCACGTTTTAATCCACACGTTTAAGACTACTTTACATTACCGCATTATAGCATCTTTCAGTTACGAATCTTGATTTTCAAAAAACGGCAGAAATCCAAACTAGGCCATAAATCACTGTCCGCTCCGGAACAAAGGAAACCCTCTCCCATGATTTTAGCGGTTCCGCCGATAAATGTTGATTTTGCCAGGTATTTTGAGGTGACATCCATAATAATCGTTTTAGCAAAAAAGTGTTATAACAAATCTCAATGCTAGTGGTTATATTTCAATTATTTATGACAAAATCTTTAGAAAAATAATGCAGAAATACCCATTTTCAGGATGTAAATAATAAATATGCAACAAAACAAAGATATATATGTTGTAAACACATGGAAAACGCAATAAAATGCAATTACAAAACCCCTTAGGGGACCTAGAGGGCAAGAATTTCCCCCAGCTAAAACTTCACGGTGGGCGGACCCACGGCGCCACATGTTGTGACAAAAACAAAGATATATCTGTTGTAAACGCATGGAAAACGTAAGACGCAATAATTATAAAATCCCGTAAAGGAGATGGTGCACGACTTTTCCGGGCTAAGCTGCCAGAGGCAAATTCCACCAACAGTGGCTGATCCAGGCTTTCTTGGTACCGGTGAGGGATCTATGGCGCCGTAACCCATCCACAGGCGCCGCTGCTTCCCCTAAATTTAGGCAACTATTGGTGGAAAATTGGCAAAAATTTCAAAAAAAATTGAGTCCCAAAAGATTTCGAGTGGGTGGGAGTCCCGGTGGGGAGGGGATTCGACCCATGGATCCTCCCTTGTCCCCCAGGTTGGAGCTGGAAGACCCAGCTCGAGACTCCCCCAACGTAAAATTTTGGTCCTGCGGAGAGATCAGAAACATGCAGTAAAATATAATGACAATACTCTCTGCTAATTACGAAAAACATGGGATTGTTTTTATATTGAATATATTTTATCCCTGGAGCAAGGTATATATTTTCAGAAACTTTGCGGCGTCCATCCAATTAGAACAGTTTAAACCCATCATGTGTGCTGCGACAAATCTTTGTCCACATCACTCAGTCTTCATGTCAACGTTCCAAACCTTAAAATCTCTTAAAAGGTACTTACAAAGCAAATGAAAAATGATCAGCTGAATCACCAGTTAAGCCGTTGCTATGCTTCTGATAAAACCGCAGATACAGCCATCCGCTATACGAACCAGATATATACATTGCGACGTAGACCGGTGAGAAAAGGCGAACCAATGCAAGCACAACGAGAACGAAACCAATCAACAACGGGAGGTGAGCGTTTTTCAAGCGTCCTAGAATAAGAAAGGTTGCGAAACACACAGAGAACTCCTGTACAATACAAGACGGACAATTCAAGAACTGTATGGTTTATTTTCGCAATAAGCCGTTCTGGTGAATATAAGCACATCCGCAATCTAAATTAGGATCCCACCGTAGACAGGCGAATGCATTTATATTAAACTTTCGCTGTGGTTACGTACTGAGGCAGTATGACTTTATGTTCTCTTTACGTTCACTGAAGAGACATCAGCAATATTTAAAAGGTATCCTTGCTCCAAAATATAAAAAACACATTATGGTTAACAGCACGCACAACGTCAACGGTGGGGATGGGATTAATACAAATAGGGTCCGATTAAGCAACGCCAGGTTTGACTTGTAATAAATCACAGAACCGGTGAATAATTTTTAAGCTGCTTTTTAACAGATATCACGTTGTATAGAACTGGCTAGTCCAAAGTGGGGGGGGGGGCGGGAAGGTGGCACTTTCGGCTGCCCCCCCGGCAAAACGGATGTACCCCCCCGCTCAAAGCCCCTGCTGAGAAAAATTAACATGTAAACGCGACAAAATCCGGCAAAAAAATTGGCCCCCCCCCGCAAAAACCGGAACCCCCATGTCGCGAACTATATTGCGTCGTAGTGTTGTCTTGTTCGTTTATTTCCAGGACCACCGATCATGAATCGTCAAATCGCGACGACAACTCCGAGGAACGCCCAAGCGTGGTTTTATCGATCACCTTGGATGTCGTCGCCTCTCCACTTCTGACTATTTCCAGGAAATATAAAATAATCGAATATATTGTATACAACCATCTTCATCATTGCCCTCACCATCAGCATTAATCCGGACAACGTATCGAACAGCATCATTTCTGATAATAGTCGACATTACAAACAGCAGACAAACACAAACTGAATCATAGCCATCACCGCAGTTAACAGTAGTGCCATTTGTTTCGACGTTACTAACACTCGACTTTCCCATACTTCATCCACGTTCATTCTCGTCAGAGTGCCGTATAGACGTCGTTGACGCTCATTCCCCCGGTGTCGTTCATACATGTACGTTCTCGTGGGTTTCCATCTATCCGTACGGCCGACATTGACCACAGTGGAGCCCAAGGTCGTCGATTTCAACCCAATTGCACTCAGGAAGTAACGATCAAAATATCGGGGATGAATTGTTTGGAAGGTTCGTGACTTTACGATCATTTCTGTTGTAATTTAACGGCAGAAAATTGGCGCACTGAGTAGGATACGAACCTACGCGGAGAAACCCCAACTGATTTCCATTTCAAACAATGGATTGATCGACGGCAGCGACTGATGTTTATCCTGGGATAGGCGATTCCATATGTGCATCTTCAAAAACTTCAAACACCACGATGTTACACGATGGAGCTCATGCCATGACGAAAATTCCGAAGGAGCAATGCCCAGCGGAAAACAGGCGTCATCACCCAAATCCCCGTCGGCTGTAGTCATGGTGCGGAATATCGGCGGAAGAGACGACTCGGAAAACTGAATTTGATGTAATTGTTCACTGGAGATGACATCGAAAGTGTTACTCGTCGGCCACTCGGTGACGTCCTCCCTCGTTTTTCAGTTGCCGGAAGATCCGTTCGCAGCTGCCGTATGTTTTCTGCAAATCATGCACTTTATTTGATGTTGCTGGCAATCGCTTTGAGTTGACTATAGAGACTGCCAATAACCCTATCTGCAGTTCTTTCAAAGCGTTGTTTGAGGATATCCACCGCCAATTTATAACCGTTGTTTGCTATTTCGAGGCCTTCAATCGCCGCTTTAGCAGATCCCCGGAGTTGACCATGAAGAAAGGAATACTTCTCAACGTCTGTTAGATCTGCCGCATCACCTACGTTCGCTTTGAAGAGTGTCCAGAACTGACTCCACAGCAAATAGTCTCCTTCAAACACGGGCAGAGTGAGTTTGGGCAATTTAGCGGCTGTCGATCTACGTTGGTATTAGTGTTTGACGGTGTGTGCGTTTGTGCCGGTGGTTCATCATGTTGGGGTTGACGGCTAAGTCGACGTATGACTGCGTTCAAAAGTCCGATATGTTCCTTTCCGTCGTCGGTTTTAATGATGAGGCCTGTTTTCCGCTGGGCATTGCTCTCGTGGCATAAGCTCCTCCGTGTAACATGGTGGTGTTTGAAGTTTCTGAAGATGCACATATGGAATCGCCTATCCCAGGATAAACAACAGTCGCTGTCATCGATCAATCGATTGTTTGAAACAACATCATCAGATGCCTACATTACTGCTGCCGACTATATAAATTCGAAATTGCTCTGGATACGTCAAGCACAGCGAATCAGCTATAAGGACGTTTTCGAAGCGTTGCGGATGAATAAGCGTCACCAACTGTTCGCCAGCTTGAATACGAACGTGGGTGACGATCAACTTCTACGTTGTTAAGGCAGATACGAGAATGCGGACTTGCCCGAAGAGAGCATACGCCCGTTGTTGATGCCAAAGAATAGCGCCATCACCGATTTGATAATCAAGGGTATACACGAGCGGCTCTGTCATTCCGGTATCAACCACACTCTGAATCAATTACGCCGCGCGTTTTGGGTTCCCCAGGGCCGCCAAGCTGTTCGAAAAGTTGTCACCAAATGTGCCCTGTGCAGACTACTCAAAGGTCCTCCATATGCGCTACCTCGGATGCCCCAGTTGCGTCGTGAACGATTAGCTAAGGCGTCGCCATTTAAATTTACGGGTGTCGACTACATGAGGCCGGTCAACGTTTCTGTGCTGGGCACAACAAAAAAATGTGGATTGCATTATTCACATGTTTAACTGTCCGAGCCGTCCACTTAGAATACGTCACTGACTGTTCAGCTCAATGTTTTATCGATTGTGTCTGCCGCTTCATCTCACGCCGTGGATGTACGGAACAGATGATTTCGGACAATGCTGCACAGTCCAAATTAGCTAAAACCCTGTTCGACCGCACATGGCAGGCGACATTGAAAGCCGACGACGTGTCTTCGTACATTTCAAGCCGCGGAATTTCATGGAAACATACGACAGAGCTCGCTTCATGGCAAGGAGGCTTCTATGAGAGATTGGTTGGAGTGGTCAAAACTGCTTTCAGATCTGTAATTGGGCACAGATTATTGCAGAGGGATCAGTTCATAACACTAGTAGCTGAAATCGAAGCGATAGTTAACAGTCGGCCGTTGACATATGTGTGCAACGACTTCGAATCCGGCGTTGCTCTACGCCCCTGTGACTTTTTAACCGATCTGGGCACGGGGACGCCGGATGTTGATGCTGCCTTCAAACCGGAGGGTGGTGAAGCGGGTAAACAGTTATTGCGGTACTGGAAACAAAGGCAACGACGTTTGGGACATTTGTGGAATCAGTGGTACACTGGATACCTCCGAGCGTTGCAAGAAAAGGAGCGAATTGATCACCTCCAGGGACGTCGTAAACTACGACAGTCACCGATCCTGAGCGAATTTGTTATAGTAGAAAACCCTGACCATGCACAGAGAAGCATGTGGAAACTGGGCGTCGTGACAAGGACGATATGCAGATCTGATGGATTCGTGCTTTCGGCGGAGGTTCGACTCGGCAACCGACAAACTATTCAACGATCGGTGAGGCATCTCTACCGAGTAGAAGTACCTTCCCGCGTTCAAGATGATATAAATGACGTGGAGCTCAACAATGTCGATATCACCGACGTGGTGGAATCCGATGGAGTCGGTGAAGAATCCCATGAAGGAACAGATGCCGCAGCTGATGGAGACGGTGGTCTATCACTGCCTTCCACCAACACTGCAGAGATGACCGGAAACGAAGAACCGGTGACAATACTACATCGATCGGATGGTGCAATAGACGATCAAGCTGCTGACATCTTCTGGTTTGCTAGGATGATGATTATGCGCCGTTTGAGGGATTTGATGAAGAAGTTGCTGCAGCCGAAGCTAATCATGGCTTCTTCGACAATAGAAACACTGTGATGCTCGTTGCTCACATCAGCCACAACATCCTAGGAAGCCTATCCGACATGGCTGTCTCGTGGTTGCAATTGAATCATCATCGATAAACGAATAATTCGACAATTCGATTTAATCCGATATGACATTTCGAGAGATCAGTGATATAATTCAGTAACGCAGCATTCCACAGGACCATCCGACAGCTATAGGCAGCCACATCATCGTCCCTTTGGAGTGTCGTGAAGTTTCGCGAACTATATTGAGTCGTGGTGTCGTCTTGTTCGTTTATTTCCAGGACCACCGATCATGAATCGTCAAATCGCGACGACAACTCCGAAGAACGCCCAAGCGTGGTTTTATCGATCACCTTGGATGTCGTCGCCTCTCCACTTCTGACTATTTCCAGGAAATATAAAATAATCGAATATATTGTATACAACCATCTTCATCATTGCCCTCACCATCAGCATTAATCCGGACAACGTATCGAACAGCATCATTTCTGATAATAGTCGACATTACAAACAGCAGACAAACACAAACTGAATCATAGCCATCACCGCAGTTAACAGTAGTGCCATTTGTTTCGACGTTACTAACACTCGACTTTCCCATACTTCATCCACGTTCATTCTCGTCAGAGTGCCGTATAGACGTCGTTGACGCTCATTCCCAAGGTGTCGTTCATACATATACGTTCTCGTGGGTTTCCATCTATCCGTACGGCCGACATTGACCACAGTGGAGCCCAAGGTCGTCGATTTCAACCCAATTGCACTCAGGAAGTAACGATCAAAATATCGGGGATGAATTGTTTGGAAGGTTCGTGACTTTACGACCATTTCTGTTGTAATTTAACGACACCCCGGCAGGTGAGCTGGGGGGCCCCGGCTATAATTTCCGAGGTTTGGACTAGCCAGTAGAATATAGAATTTTTCCAAAAGAGCTTATAAACTAACAAACAAAAGGATGGTCGCAGCTACACTCATATTTTCACAAAAGATGCTAGAAAGCACAGTGCAACTAGCAAAGTTTAAACGTATAAAAACATAACATACATGCTAACTATATTATAAACGTTTTGAATCAAGTTTGACCAAGACACAAGAAAATGCATAAGGGATCATCCATCCAAGCTACCTATGTGAAATAAAAATTCTATATTCTTATAAAAGTCGTTGCAAGTCTAATGCGTGAGTAAACTTAATCTCACTATCCTATTCTATTATTTGGAAAAAAAATTGTGTTACCGAATTCTATCAACTCAAGCAAAAATTTGCTGTTTTCTCTTCGCAAACATTAAAATTGTTTGCGAAATTTTATCGCTTTTGAATTACCGAGGGTTATGTTCACGAACATAATGACAAAATGCAGGACCCTTTCGTTTATGCCGTCGCATTTACATTGAATTTGTTCGCGAAGAGAGCCGAATCCTAAGTGAAAACTAATAATAGTCATAGAACTGTTATTGGCCGATTACGAATCACTACTTCTGGGCTAGCAAAGAATCAAATCCCCTTTCTTACTCGTTCGCTAACAATGGATGTGAATTCGACATCGGGTTTTACAAAATAGGATAGTTAGTGGGCGCAGTTTAAGTTTAGTCGCGCATAACTTAGCCGATGTTATTTTTATCATTATTATGGCATGTGATGGATAAACAATTCAATCCACATGAAAGTATTTACAGCATCTATTATAGCTGTAACTGTGCCATTTCGTTGGAAAATTGTCAAAATATCCGAAAGAGTTATGGAGCAATGGAAACTATTAATACTTGGAAACGGAAATGTAAAATTTAACAGGAATCGGAACCTCGTCATATCAATTTATATTAACGATAAAATAAAAATAACTGATAAATAAATTTTGGGTTGTTGGGGATGAACAATACACTTACAAAGTTAATTAATGGGTTAAACTCGTTAATTTCATTGTTCTGTATGTATATTGGGCATGTCATTACCTCTATAAGGCGCTACATACGGCTAAAAATGCTAAATTTTGCAGCGAGAATTGTTAAAATTAGATGTTTTATTTTAATGGGTACATAAAAGGCTAGAACAGATCTATAGGCTTTTGGGGTGGATGGCTACATACGCAACGAATACCCCAAGACCCTACATCAAGAAAAATTTAAATTTATCTTAAAATTGTGATATATAAATTTTAAAAGTTTCCTGCTGCTGGGTTTTTCCAAAATTAGTTCGATCTGGGTGCTCCCATGTATTTCGACCTCCCCAGGTTCCAGCAGTTCAGCCCTCAGGTATTTTGACCTCTTCCCAGTTCGTACCCCAGGTCCTCTAAGCAGTTTTCAAAAATTATCGAATTTTTCTCCATTGCGGTACAAAATATGCAAATTTTCCCCGATTTTCATCCCAAAATCCCCGAATTTTCCCACGTATGGCTAAAATGGCTTAAATTTATCCCTTACATATCGTAGTTAGTCAATAAATTATATACTTTTTGACGTTTTCTGACAGTAAGATGCAAGATGTTTTTAACACATATACCACTACTTGCATGCAAATAAAACGTCGTTTCATAGCCTGAAAACACTTGCACGGCAGTAAAGCTACATGAAAACGTGAAAATATTTAGCATTTTAAGCAACACTTGTTCCCCCGAGAATGAACCGTCCCCCCGATGTATCCCTCCACATTTTGTAGGGCTGTGGACAGGCCATAGATGAGCTGCGAGAATTCCCCGCCGATACTTTAGGTTACTCTAGTTCAGAGCTCGCGACCCGCATGTCATGCCACCAGTTATAATTTTGGTTATTTATAGAAGCCAGTTCTGTTTGACACTGGTTTAACGAATTGTGGGGTGCGAAAGCGCAGAACCCGATTTTTAGCTTCAGGAAAAACTAATTCCGACAGAAACCCGCGCATTTATGTCCCTCACACAAATCCAGATCAAAAACTAGTATATATTTTATAGTTTTCCTGATATTGTGAGTTTGTTCTCAATGAAATTAGACACTCTGTTTAGTAACACCAGTTTTAGGGTTGTTTTGTGGTTACAACATTTCTTTGAGAGACCAAGGATGTTTGATACTGTAAACATTTTACACCCATGAATGACAAAATATGGCGAAAAATATAACACGACCGTAGTCGTAACATAATGTACCCATCGGTGATTTAAGTATCACATCATCGGGTAAAATTTGCTTAACAGCAACGATCAAAGCACCGCAAATTCCAGATAGGCCATGGATATTCAACGTAAACATCAGTTCTTCTTCGTAGAATACATAGTATAGCGCGAAGAATGTTAACGTTGTTGTAACGGCGGTCGATAGAATAACCACACTAAAATAAGAAAATATATTTCATTAAGTGCGGCAATTTAAATTTCAGTTTCCAGCAGCGTTCGAGAGCAGTAGCCACGTAAACATAATTGTTTTAAAATAATGCAACAAACGAGCACAACATGGTAAACTAGAAGGTGTGTAAACGATTGCGCAGCGAGAGATATCACTCTGAGCAAGCGAGGTTTATAGCAACTGACACGTTCGAACGAATTAATTCGTCATATTGCTAGCGTCGAAAAAATATATATTTGCAAATTTAACAAATCTCTGCATTACGTTGAAACCCACAAAATCATACATAGATCAAAGAGAGTCGCAGGACATGCAGCATCATACCAAAAAACTTGTATTAGTCAGATATAGATTAAAATGAATTCTCTAATCGGTTTCAGAATCCTCTAGATTTTATATCCACAGACGCAACAAATTACAACAATTGGTTTATAATCACGGAACGACGTATGCGCTCGCCGGGTATCATTTGATATAGTACGGTTCAAAAATATTACGTCGGTCACAAATACACTCGAATAAACCACTTCATCGTTTTCAGCATCCTCGAAAACCATTGTACAGCACCTGCAACAAAATATGACATTACATTGAAAATCACGAAATCATGCATAGTTCTTAGGGATCCAAGAGAATACAGTACCAGTCCAAATAGGATACACCAGTCACAGATACGTTGAAATGAATCATTTCATTGTTTTCGGTGATATTAACAATTATCCTAAAAATATGACATATAGAGATTTAAAGTAGGTTCTTTTGGAACCCCGTTTTGTGACCATATCTCCCTATGCGCGAGTCTTACAAAAAGTATTAAGTAGATCTTATCTAGAGCCACAGCCTCTGCAACATTTTCTGATATGAGGCCCGAATTTGGGAGATATATGTAACTAAAAACACATTTTCCCTCGATCACAAACATTTATGGTGTACCTTCTTTAAGGGAGGACCATAACCATAAGGTGGGTTACATAGATACTCATAGCTAACACGACAAACTGTCTATAAGGTAGGCTTTTGAATTTCTAGACCTGGGTAAGCATCACGAGACTTGATAATACACAAAAGAATGATTTCTATAAATTTTTTTGAAAAAATTACCCACCAAGCGTTGAGTTACAGTTGTCATAAACACTACGAAGAAATCCCGCTCGCCTCGTTTCAATAATGCGTTGTAAAATTAACCTACCCGAAAAACCTTAGGATCTCCTTGACGCCCCAAAGCGGTTCGATCAATTTGGACGCTAGATGTATACATACTAGGTCACCCAGCAAAAGCACGAGCCGAGATTCCATAAAACAATACGTGCAGATTGTCCACAGCCAAAAATGTGGCGGTAGAAGATAACGCGGAGTAATAGAAAACGCTATCACAGCTGCGTCCCAATATGAAAGCGCGTAGCCTGCAATTCACAATGAAGATAAAAAGCATAACGTAATTACGGGAAAAATAAAGCCCAAATGTTACAAAACAATAATTGGAGAAAGATTAAAAACTGTTCCATTGTTATTCGCGAACGATTTGCTTTTATTTCCGTCCATAACTAGTAAAAATAATATACACAACTGTATTGGTATATATATGCCGATTTATAATAAATTACCGAATTTTGCTGGAGTATTGCAATCGTAACATAAAACTGCAGAAAATTATGCATTTGCGCGTTAGTAAGATTTTTGCCTGTTCTTACTGATATACGCATGAGCCCTGAAATCCTTATTGCTAAGCGTCGGCGTGAAATGCCGATGCAGTTTGCTAATGGAGTATGACAAGAATTATACTGGTATAATTCAAAGATTTGAGTGGCCCAAATAGCAGATATTTGAATTTAAAGCTGTATTTCAAACTGCTATCGACTTTGAAAACTATTGAGAACTTAAAATCACACGGAAATGTGTCATAATTTGCTGATTCAACGATTTTTTAGCTTTCGTGTAAAAACCCAAAAACGGTAGTCTCAGCACAAGAGCATTTGTTTTCTCGGAGTACTATCAGAATGAGTTGAATGATTATGTGCTATTTGTTTTTGTGCTACACGCTAATCGCCTATAGAAAGAGTTTTTGATTGATTTGTCAATGAGCTTTATGGAAAGCCATTTTTGGAGCATACTGCTGATGAATTTCACTTAACTTTGATTACTTAACAGTTTGAGCTAATCTTAAACCCTAAAGCAGTTAATTAACACCTAATTAGGACGAAAGAATTATATTGCAGTTGATGCCCTGTGACGGGAGATTTTCAGTGAATGGATGTGTGTATAATTCCATTATCTTAAGATACCATTACGTTAAGAAACTGTATTCCACAATGCTCGAAATAAACAGTAAATTTTGTGATGAACTTATTGATGATTCAGAAAATGTCAGTTTGTTGGTAAATCACACTATTGAAGATAACTTCTATATTTTTGACACATATATACTTCAATTGCTGTTAATAATTCAGCCACAGGTAAGGGCAAGCTTTAGCTCTTTCTTAAGATTGTAAATAATAATAATATGTCGAAGCTCTAGTAAAATGACAATCTCTATTATTGGTCATAAATACTTCTTATGTATATTCGAACGAGCTAGTTAGAGAATATTGATTTCTAGTTAGTGGTTCCAAAATTGGCGCCAAAAATTGTGCAAGCTTATGCACGTCTTAGTTGAACGTTTTCCTTATGTACCCTGGATTTTCACTACTTCTATACCCTTCATTTCTACCAGATGTCAGATAAATGGCATGATTTTTGGATGTTCTGAAGCGCTTTATCATTGATGATGTTATTCATTTTGTTCAGATAGTCCTGTTTAATATGCCGAACAACGCCTTTCACTTTGACTGAAGTAGTAACTAGTAACTCTATCGAGATTGCAGAACGTAGTGAAGCACGGGTATATTTACGCCTTTTGCATGCTCAGGCAATCAGCTCTCGATAGCATACGTCGATATGCTATATGTGGATATCTCACAATACCGCACAAATTAGAACAAAACTAACACTGGCAATAAGCTTCCCATGCCCTGAAACCCCCAAATGCAGGCTATTAGCCTTCCAGGACGGCACAATAAAATTGGGAGTTTTGGGTCGATGAAGCATGAGGGCGCTATACACCCGTACTCATGGAACCATGGATCGCAGACTAAAATCAACACCGGCAATAAGTTTCCCATGCCCGAAAACCCCCAAGTATGACTTTTCCGCTGTCCAGGACGTCAAAGCAAATTTTCGAATTTTGGGTCGACGAACCACGAGGGTGCCATACCTCAAGCCCCATGAACTGGAGCCTTAATCATAAAACAAAAAAGAGGCATCGGTATTTATGATTTTACTACGAAATAAAACCAACCAGAGAAAAAATTCAAAAGTTAGGATAAAAATAACCTTGTTTTCTTGAAGGGTACTAAATGAGGTAAAAACCCTCATTTTGCCCTCTGACCCCGGACCTTGGGAGCGCTGTCTAGGATTGTAAGAATCGTGCTGTCTCGTCTTCTTATTATTGCAGATGAACGACCACGAATGAACATTTAAGATGACAATGCGCCGAAGATCAACAATTGAAGCAATGGTGTGGTGAGCGGTTGTTCGTAGCGAGAAGTCGTTATGTAAAGCACTCACATCATTAACCCTTACCTGATTCAGGGATAAATATATACCATAGATGAATACAATTAATGCCATTAACAATACTACACGACTTCATCCGTGTGTCATAATAACGATAACAGCTTTCTATGATTAATATCAGCCTTAGTTTACCCACAACATCGTTACAGACATTTTCTCGGCATGATAATATGGCTGGTTGATTGCGTCGAACTATAACAATACCATAACCATTAAACATAGCCCTTACGGTTAATATTACCTGGTGGACTCTGTCTAATTCACCGTAGATTCAATTTCGTCATCGTTGGTTGGTAACTAATAACGGTCAACAGCCACCTATCACAAACTCCGATTGAATTTGTGTTCACATTCCGCACGATTGCGTCAATCTTCGTGTCGTTAGAAGTTGGCCTCGATCGCATCCAGGGACGTTTAGAGTAAGCCTGAACAGCTCGTTATAATTTTGTATTTCTGTTCTATACAGAAAGTGGCGCACTGAGTAGGATTGTCGGCAATCATAATCCGAACTCATTTAGGACACTGGGCCCTGTACTGGTCGATTGAAACGATTAGTTAAGGTCGCAGAACAGCTACAGCTGACGCTCTTCCAGTAGGGCTTGAAGCTACATCCAAACAAACATTCGTTGCCGAGGTGGAGCAGATAATGACGACAGTCATCGAAACATTGAGCGACCACCAAAAACAATGGCAGACACTCATGGAAGGGCTATCCGACGATGATGTAGATGATGAGAAGACTGTATTTGAAAGATTTCGAAACACTGGTGATGATTCCCTAATGTTTTGCGATGATCGGGAACATGTCCAGTTGTTTGACTTATTGCTCAAGCGCCTTAACAATGCCAGTACATCGTCGAATTCAATCAACGATAATTCATCTTACATCGCCCATCAATTGCCCAACACGTCGGCAAAGTTGCCTAAGCTGTAACTACCTGAATTTAGCGGCGATCCAATGCGGTTGGAAGCAATATTTGTCTCTGTTTTAAGCAAACGTTGGATAGACCCATCTTCGTCTTGTGCAGAAGCTGATATACTTTGACAGCCGCCGATTAAGTGGGGCGGCCAGGACGTCTGTGGAGAGCCTTGAGATGACGGACAGCAACTATACGATAACGGTTGATATACTCAACACTGGGTATGAACGAACTGAAGAACAAATAATTGGAGGGCTATACAGTCAACTGAAACGCACGCCGATGTCCTCAAATAACCTTAAAGATCTGCAGGCAACATTTGACCTGTGCGAGAGTATTTTTAGACAACTGAAATCTGCAGGTTACAATGTTGATTCTAACAGATCGTTGGTAATGGATATATTTAACAAGTATATATCCAGCGGAAATATTAAAGAGAACGTCGCGATACGGTCAAGCCATCGGAGGTCACTCCAAAGTGACTGATGCGCATGACGCTATACGGGCGTTTATCGATGACACCACAAGCTTGGCAGGCATACTAGGTAAACTAGAGCCTTACACAGCGAAACCACAATCAGGATCTTCCTCTCGAGGAAATGATGTTAGCTGTCAACTTGCCCACAAAAAACAGCACGAAGTGGGTGGAGCGACCAGCGTATCCAACAGCGACAGACGGGTATCAATGGGCCCCGGCTCTCGCAGAATGGCCATACATCAACATTATCTGTGGTCGAAAATAATCAGGTGTCCGCAAATGTGCGTCGACTATGCGTCCATGCTATTTTTGTAACGGCCCACACTATAACGCCGACTGTCCAAAGTATGTCACTGCTGAACATCGCTCAAGTAGACTTGAGGCTTGGTCCGATGTATGACCTCAACACACTCGACCATCGGATGTCGCCCTTCGCCGCAACGACTACGGTGTCACTTTTGTAATAATACTTTTGGTAATAATCATGTAGCACCCTTGTGTCCTGTGCGGTCCAGTGGGTCGATCACATCTGTTGGATCACCGTCATAGGTGAGTTTAGCGAATAGCACTTCAACAGGTGAATCTGATTCTGGATCAAAAAATGTCGGGGTTACCACGTCAGCTCTTTGCCTGGAAAAGCATTCGCTGCTACCGACGGCTCTAACCACTGCCGTAAATCCGAAAACAGGTTCCATAGTCCAAGTTCACCTCATTATGGATTCTAGCAGTCACCGTACCTATAAGGAAATAACCGGAACCGAAATTTACCGGAACCGGAACCTGCAACCGGAACCGTCCATTTAAACCGGATCCGGAACTTGGTCTTCGAAATTTATATATAGTAAAACAGATGAAAGAAGAAATTAAGGTATAGTGGATTTAAAATGCATTAAAAATAACTTTTACATTAAACTTAATGCATTGCGATGGCATTATTGCCTTTCTGATGCTTTAAAAAGACTGAGGAAGCTAATAATGTTTATATATCGATCCATATGTCGGTTTTTGGATACCCAGAGCAAAAAATACCTTCTACTATACACCCTTGCGTATACTGTGTTAAATTGAATGTCCTTACAACGCATGGAGCGTAGAATAAACACTTTGGCTCTGTTCCCAGACGCCTCCCTTTACTACACAAACGTTGTTACATCTTGTTCCGCAGGAAACTTGAAATTATTGGTTTATGTGATTAATAGATATAAAGTAATTTTGTGATCAGTGGTAAGAAACACTGTTTAGGATAGCCTTGGACAAACAGTGCGCGTCAGTTAGATGATAATGATGATAACTTTCTAATCAGAATGCTATAAATGAGACAAACTGTGATGCTGCTCGCACAGTTTCAATAAATACAGTTCATTGCCAAGAAAGCAGTTTTTGACGGCGTTGCAGATAACGTTTGCTTACTTCAATTTATGCTGATTTCCCAAGTTAAGAGCACTGGCTGGTGATTGACGCAATTTATGTTAGCCAAGCATATGCTAAATACTTCTACGTAAGCCATACTCTGTTACCCAGTTGGACCGGTTAAATTCGAACGTAACCCGGAGACTTCTGAATGTGTAAAATAACTGCTACAAGCATCGAACTGGCTTTGATTATTTAGCAAGCTCCTGCAGGTTATTATGAAAAATTCCTGCTAAAATTATGTGCCCTCCTTACGTTTCACATGGCAAATTGCTTAGTTAATCTTTTCTTTTGCTTAGTTTATTGGAGCTTGAGCACTGTATAATATATATATATTACATATGTTGAATCAGAGATGAAGCAAAAATGTGGAAAATTTCAAACAAAATTTTGAACCGGAATTCCTGCTCCGGTATGGTTTTTGCCTTTTGCCGGAACCGCTGCCGGAACACGATTTTCGCCGGAACCGGAATTCCGGTTACTCCCTGGCACCTATATAGCACAACGTTTAGCGATGTTGCTTGGGTTGGAGCAACAAACATTAGAAAAATTGCACATCGTTGTGTTTGGCACCAAGCGGTCTATATATCTTCCTTCTAATGCATGAGTTTTTGGTCAACGCCCATACAACTGAAGTCATCACAAGCTGTGTTTTGTCGCCAATTCGCCTCGTGGACGCAACCAGGTGTATTATCGAATCGCGATGCAGTGAAATGGCGGATAAGTTAAATGGTCCAGTCACCCTCCGCAAATATTGATCGGCAGCGACTATTTTTGGTGACTTATCACTGGGCCGACTCAGACGGCGGTAGGGGTATATCTCATCCCTTCTCGTTTTGGTTATCTGCTTGGCGGCAAATATTTTGACAATGCGGAGCATCTGGAGAGCTGCCAGCCAACTTTGCTGTGCTTCACCCAAACATCCCATAAGCCAATAACATCATATGGGTTGTCAACGGTAACGTCTTAAGTCAAGTCCAAAACTCATTATCCCAATATCGACGAATTTTGGCAACTAGAGACGATCAGTATTTCCGACGATGTACTCCTGAAAGATGATCAAGCAGTGTTTTGCAATTTCAAAAGTACCGTGCGTTTTGATCGCGATCGCTATACAAGTATACAGACCATGGAAGTGGAAATATGGCGCTAACGCTAAGCTACCTTCCAATTATAACCTTGCGGTCGGTCGACTCTTTAGCTCGGTGTCTTCAGAAACTTCCGCCAATAGTGCATGACGAATATGACAAGGTGACCGAATCTCAACCGAAGCAAGGAATCATCGAACATGTGCCACAAGCCGAGCTTGTGAAATCATTTACGTAATACTATATATATACATTACCTGCCCCATCATCCAGGCATCCGTTCCAACCACGATGCTACAAAAGTGCGTATCGTTTATGATGCCTTGGCAAAAACAAAAAACATCACCTATCACTGGACGAGTGCTTATATTGTGGACCTGTACTCTTTCCAGATCTATGTGCGATATTGTTACGTTTTCGTACACATCCAGTTGCAATCATATCTGACATCGAAAAGAAGTTTCTTCAAATAGGTTTACAATCTGTAGATAGAGACGTCACTTGATTTTTATACTTCGCAAAGCGGAGCGATCCATCCACAAAGAATGGAGCCACTGTCTTGCGTTTCACTCGAGTATCTTTCGGAGCTATTAGCAGCTAGTTTTTGTTGGCGGCGGCGGTGGTCCAACATCATCGTGATACTGTTGGATCTTAAGTAGCTATGGATGTCAGTCGAAACATATATTTCTATCAACATGCTTACCCATCTTCCAAGTCACACAACAACGATTTGTTGGATCACCATCAAACTTTCTATTGATAGATATCGTAGCATTTATGGACGCATCAATAGACACGTACGCTGCTGCTGTCTATTTACGTTACCAATCCTCACATGACCCACATGCCTTCAAAACCAATTTAGTGTTTTCTAAATCGCGGTTATGCCCCACGAATACTAAAGGTAACATCACGTTACCGAAGCTAGCACTTTTAGGCGTCATGATTGCAACGAAAGCCGCTTCGTTCGTTCGACGAGCCGTAATGAAAAACAATAATACTAAAGTTTATGCTCTGACTGACACATCCTCTGTGTTAGGTTGGCTGAAGTCAATCAAACCGTTAACTCGATTTGTTGAAAATCGAATAAAAACGATTTCGTTTGATGGAAGACTCCTAGTTTCGACACGTCAGATGAACGATAATCCTGCTGATTTGGTGACGCGGGGCGTTAAGGGTGAAGATATTAATTCGTGCGTCCTGTGGTGGCACGGACCGAGTAGGCTTCAGTGTCACCCAAACACTTGGCCCACCGATTCTGTTCTTGATATGATCAAGACTGGACATTTCCGACTTGGCGACACGAAGCCGAAAAACTGCCTCCAATACATTCGTTTCTTGCTGGGATGCCCACACCGCTGTGCCCACATTATAAGGGTCCATTTGATATCGACCCATCCAAATTTTCTGCAACTTTCGGAAGTTGGTGAGAGTGACAGTATGGTGCATGAAGTACATCTTCATCCGCATGTCATCTTCATGCGTCAATTAGAGTAAAATGGAGCGAATCATGTCCTACAACCTTTAAACAAACATTCTACAAAACATAGATAAATCGATGACGCTTTTACAGTTTTCGACAACGCATCACAACTGAAAATTTTTTACATGTTCTGCATCAACACTATCCGACCATAAAATTCGTCTTCAGTGCAAAATGGTCCAAATAAATGGTGAAATACCATTCCTTTTATCATGTGCTACAACTTTTAAACCAAAATCCTACAAAAGATACATCGAGGATACTTTTATAGTCTTCGATAACGCATCACAACTGAAGCAGTTTTTATATGTTCTGAATCAACAACATTCGACCACAAAATTCATCGTCAGCGCAAAAAATGGTGAAATACAGTTCCTTGACGTAACAGCACCAACGGCATTAATATACACGTCCCTTCACAGAAAACTACTTTCACCGGGCTTCAAATACAATGATTCTTTCATCCTACCTAGGTATAAGTATACGTATATATAATTATTACTTTATTATTATGTAGCTTTAGGTTTTCGAAGTTGCGTAATATGATAAAATCAGTTGTATATGCGTGGTATTCATGTAAGAGCCTACTCCTTAAAACCACTTTTCAAATTATAATTTTTCTTGCAAAATTATGATTTATAAATTTCAGGAGTTTTTGTGTTGTTGACAATAGGAGGACGAAATAAACGAGTCCTATGGGATTCATATTTTTTTGATTAAAACGGCTGTTGCATTGTCGGTGTTTTATTGTTATAGCCCGATATTAAGAACCGAATTTGGCACTATGTAGTATGACTACATGCAGACAGGCCACAGACGCTCCGTTGCGCCACTGCGCGAATAAATAGTTTTGCATAAGTTAATATACATACATAATATTATTATCTCAGCAAGCTTGTTATGCCTATAAATACGCCACGAAAACTTCGAAAACAGTTTTTTCACTGGACTCACTGATGGCCATGACGACGCGATGGTGGGATACAATGCCTGCGCTCTGTGTGCTACATGGATTGACTCTATACATGCGTCTGATAACGACACTGTGGAAACTGAGCAAAGTTCCAGTTGATAAGCTCAGAATGCATCGATTCGTCGCACAAAAACGTATCGCCGTCTCATGTGGTAAAATTACGCCTAAAACTGTGCCTACAACTGAATCAAATTATTTACATCCAAGATTTAACGAAGTCAGTTTGCGAATCCAGTCCACTACGGTAACCTTACCCCACCCCGCTCGACTGCAACTGAAACAATACTGAGATAATGTGAATGACACTTCATATACGTAGGTGTAACCAGACACCAGACGCCAGCCGTACCGCCTGTCCCAGATCCTGCGCAGCTTCGTCGCTCTAAATGGTCTCTTTTGCGATACGTTCAGTAAGAAGAAGTGAAGACATTTTACAAATGACTCTGCTAAATGAAAACTTCACAAGAGCACTTATAAACGTGCAGCATTCAATCAAAAAATAAGGCGGGTAAAGATTCAGAAATCAGAAGTTTGCACAAATTTTAGCGAAGTGTAAAATAAAATTTACCTTTACACTAATCTGCGGTGGTAAATTTTAACAGTGCTGGTTTCACAAAACAAGAAGTCCGTTTTCAGATACTTATCTGCGTAGCTATTTTCTCTAGTAAGCCATTCGCACAATAAATATCGGTAAGATTTTTATGACAACCTGCTAAGCATGCTGATATAGAAACATTCAAACTTTCCATAACCATATCCCGACATAGCCGTGACGCTTGTGCACCACGCACTTCCAAACGCGGTGGCCGTACAACACCAGCTATCAAAACCTCATGGGCTGACCTAAATGCTCAATCCAGACCACACGCACGCTAGTAGCTACGTAGCTTAGCAAGCCGCAGGAGTTCTTCACGGGACGTGTTCGGATCACGCCGGTTGGGGGGTTGCAAGCACCGCCTTCGTGGTACTACCTTTGAGGTCCCGAGGGAGATTGGATTCATCGCCTGCTCATAGACCAAAACACCATATATATACCGCTATTCCATATTCTGGTTTCAGCTGGAAGTTTTAATCGGGCATATCGTTGGGGTTGGCCAAACACAATTTCCGACAAATTAATTTATTGCAACAGAGGTTCCAACTAGGGTTCGACAATCCCTAGACGTTTAACGTCGGATCGCCCGCGCTACGAAGTTGTGTAGGTGGTTCCCTCGAATCCTTGTCGACGCTGAACCTTTGGAGCCCTGGCACTCTAATTTCGCAAATAAGTCGTACACACTAAGACGGGGAACCACGCTAAGACTTGCGTCCTTTCCAACCTTAATCCAGAACGCAGGTCCTCGATTGGCACGACGATGTCGAACCCCTTTGGTACATATCCCTAACTACTTCATCAGTCAGCGCAGGGACATGGTGGACTTTTCAAAAATCATTTATTGACAAGCAAATCAATTACAAATTCGGCTATACGTTAACACAATGTGACTATACGTTCAGGGACATCAATAATGGACATGGAATACACAATACAGTATAAGTAAATGGTCCACGGTCAAAGCCGGGGTCATAGCCTTCCTAATCGAACGTACATAGCCTAGATCATCAACGACTATGTTTAGACTTTATGAACACTCCAGGGACCGCTGCGCTTACCTTACTCAAAATAAAATTGGAGAAGGAAAATGGACGCGTATGCCCACAGCTAACAGGGCGTCAAAAGCCAACTGATCGCTCAACAATGCCAATCGGCCGGTTCAGGTTTACTGAAGGCTACTAGTAGATAATGATTATTAAACAGAAAGTACAACACACTAGGCAATGTACTACGTTCAGGTTTCGTGTGCGCTACTGTAACAAAACAAAAGGAAGACTTATCCTACTCTACTAGGGGTTAAATATGGTGACAACGTATCCAGAGTACAATGTTATACATATCAATAATATACGTATACACACAACAATCAATAAGCATCTTATAACAATGAATAGCTCGATAAAATAATATGTAAGATTCAATACATCAATGAATCCTATGGTATATTCGAATGACATGACATGACAGCAGGTACTCAGTACATTGATTAGTGTGTTGTCCCTTCTATGTGAATATATATACAACAATCAATAAGTATCTTATAACAATCAAAAGTTCGATAGAAATAATACGGTAATATTTAATACATCAACGAATGGTATGGTACATTCGAATGACATATGACAGGAGGCACTAAGTAGATCGTAATATTTATTGCAAATTCTTATATCCTAATAATCCATTTTAAAAGCCTAAATACGAAATAGTTGAAACGAGTTTTCTCTGATCGGTCTTGCTCCTAGGTTAATTTTTAAGTCAATTAACTTGACAAAATCCCAACGCTCAGTATCGGGTTAGAATTGATTACTCTCAAGGACATGCTTATTATACGCAATTCCGTACGCGAGGAAATTTTGAACGGCAAATTCATAGTGATCTTTTTTATTTGACTAGACTTTGACTTATCCGACGTTCATCGGGACTTCGAATACCCTTTTTTACTGGCAAAGCGTGCCAGAACGGCAAGAGTCATTCAAAATAAATAGGAAACAAGAATGTTGTTAACATGGAAAGTGCAATTCGGATCCGACGTCGACTAATAGTAATTTTGGCGCTGTTTGGGCTGGGGGGGGGGGGGAATCAGCAAATGGTCGCACGCCGCTGAAATTGGTACCAATCGACTCAGCTCGACGAGGTGAGTCAAAAATACCACATAAGACCACTTTCTGTTTTTACCCAATGGTCCCTCTCACCTGTGAAATGTCACCTGAAAATTTTGAAAAATATTTTTTTGCAAAATAGACATGATGCATCTAGATCGATCCAGCATTACAGGAGAAACTCAATGGTAATATTCATATCGATATATCTGGCCTCCCTCTGAAGTTATCCGCAAGAACAGTTAACCACTTCGGAAGTAACCGTGTGAGTACGCTCGATTGACCGATTGATGATTTATTTTCAATTTTTTTATATTTTACAGCATAATATTAAGCTATGGCAGCACGTGGCAGACCTCAAAATACTAGATTTAACATTTCACCCCTTAATACTATACTTCCTGAACCTGATATTAACAATTTGCGCATGACCTATAACCAAATGGTGCGTAGAATAAGTACATAATGAAGATACTATTGTTCTGCTTGCCCAATGGAGACTTACCGCTAACAACCAACAGTGTACATGTGGCGACGCGATGTATTTGGCTGCGCATAATGACCTCGCGCGCCTTGACAAGTACGAATGGCGCTGTAAAGATTGCCGAACCAAATTATCTATTCGAAGCGGCTCATTTTTTGCCGGTCACCGGATCACATTGGGAACGACACTCGTGATCATTTTCGGCTACATCAACAACTTGCCGTCAAACTGCAAACAGGGGTCGCCACAGATACCATTACAAACTGGTACAACTACTGTAGGGATGTCGCTGTGGCTTACGACCGTGATCATTGGCAAAACAGCATGTTGGGCGGCCCCGGTGTAGACGTAGAAGTTGACGACTCGACGTTTTTTAGACAAAAATACAACCGCGGGATGCCACGTCTAAGCATGGTTGGGTGGTGGGCATGATTGAACGACAAACGGCCATGTGTCTACTTTTCCACGTCCCCAATCGCACCATCAACACTATCATGCCTCTAATATTCGCGTCCAGAGGTTAGTTCCAATGCGTGTAATACGTTTTCTTATAGGGTTCTAGATTAAGCCTAATAAAATAAGCCTAAGCCTTAGACTAAGCCTAAGCCTTAGAGTAAGACGGGGGCTGCCGCCCCCCGGACCCCCACACTAAGCCGCTGCGCTGTCTAACTGCCACGGTTTTGGGTGCACAGTACTGGTGCTTCCTCTCCTGCGTTTGCCGGTGCACTATTTCCGGATACCCTAACCTAAGCTTCAAGCTTACCCTAAAACTGAGCCCAGTCTAAACCTAATTTCCATACATCAAAATTACCATTTTTCGCTTGCATTCCCGATATCGGGAGCCATATCTTCTTGTGACGGACAGTAATCGTCACACCCCACCCATCGCCGTATAGCCCATTGAATTTTCTATATCATATCCAAATTTGAGCCCAATCGGTGAATCCAATCCAAAGTTATGTCCAAAAAGGTCAAAAAACCAAAATCCATATTTCTAAAAAAAAACGACCCCTGAAATTGGGCCCCTCTCCTGAACCCAGGGAATAATCGGAAACGAAATTTACCGGAACCGGAACCAGCAACCGGAACTGGGGATCCTTAGGGACCCCACTTGGGCCCTTTCTGACACCATTTTAAGGGGTAAAAAGTTGGACTCGCTTTTTGCGCCTAACTCAAATAGAGATTTCAAGCTTTCGAATGAGGTATCGCAAGAACTGATCTGCCTATCAGAAGTTGAGTTATGCGTGTGACCCGAAAAAACACCACAAACAGACGCTGCCAAATTTCACACTCCTGGTTAGTAAGAATTCTTCGCTTCGTTCATTTTACTCACTCATTCAGAGTTCATTTATAACGGCAAATCATATACTTACAATAAATCAAACAATTGCAACATCCAAGTATAATCTGGTTAAACGACAGTACATGTAAATAACGCCAGATTCATCAAATTTAGAGTATATACTCAATCAATTTATACTCGATCAGATATATGCCCATGTGCTCGCTATGGGAGGGAAAAATTTTACTTTAGTCCAGGACCATCGATTATCTTTTAGTCTCTATAGCGGATATGACCTCAGGGTTCAGTAATGTTGCCCATTACTCTGTGGCGAGGATTAATCTATCGCGCAATGATCCAGAATGGATCTGTTATTCATACTTTGACATTGAGAATTTTTGCACTTAATAAACAGTGCTTCTTAAATTGCGATACTAGACTCTGTTGCACGTTACGGTAAATTTGTAGAACAGAATTCAGTTTTTGTTCCATGTACCTGGAATGAGCCTAAAATAAATCTAATAAACCAAAAATATTTTCTTACCTAAAATTAACAAGAAATAGAATACAGCAGCTAGACGGGAAGCTGACATTACACCGTTAAGGGTTTGGCCAACAGCCGGCGGCAAACGAGCAAATAAACGCATTGCTATCTTACTGGTTTGCCCTACGACTATCAAGACAATTCAGCTGTAAGGAACTAACAATACGCGGCCAATACCTCGTTTTTAAATTGATTTTACATTAGGTAATTAATAATAATTACAAATAATAAAGTACTATAGTATTTATGCATTATATACACATAAAATAATTTTGGTAATATCACAGCTTTATTAAACATATACCGGTTTATTTATACTGTCCTTGAAAATGCTACCAGATGAGACTAATAATAACTTGAGACGCCAGAGTTGACAGTACCTGCAAAAACAAAAGACACACGAAACTATTAAAAAATATCTTGATAACTATTGTGACAGTCATGGTACGACGGCACCATAGTATGACTCCCAGACATTGCCAGCCGCCTCCAAGCAGCAAGCTATGTGTGAGATAGAGATAGATAATATTAGGGTAGAAACAAATTAGTTGTGTGTAGGCAAGAATATGTCCGTTAAACAGTACACCTCTAATTACATAAAAAATGTGGCGCATTTTCTTTTTTGTAAGCTAGTATAATCCAAAGAATCCAGATTAAATATATGTTTCCAACTTCAGTGGCAGTGTTGCAGTTGAGAGCACACTGTTATGACATTTCTTCTGTATTACAAGTCTTACAAAGACTGCTCTGAGCCATTCCAAGTTTTAAAGAGATAAGCATTCGGATGATTATGTCCAATAAGCAAAAGAGTCGATCTGAGTTCCAAGAGTTCACTAGTATCCCATTTTATTACCTCAGATTTAGCGACCTGTAAATGTATCTAAAATGACTAATTTTGGATGTCTATGTGGTTAAAGATATACAACAGTTCCTGGCAATGGTTTATTTGAAAGATATCGTCCCAGCATCGTTAGCAGAAGTTTAAGGCAGGCGGCCCTTGTTAAGCTTATTGATCGATGCGTTCTAATAGCTAAAATCAATGCTATGTAAACCATGGGCAAGCAACACTATGTAGAAGTTCTCAAAAAAACTGCATAACGGCTATCGTCGTTAAATCTTGCAACTAGCATCAACAATCAGAAGTATTCGTTCTGGCCAAAAAATTGGTCCGCCCCTTAACTCTAAAAATTTACTTAATAACATAAATGGTGCTGAACTGTTCATTAGTTTGTCGTTATTAATATGGCAGTATTTAAGAGTCCCAAAAATGATCGGTGCACAAATCAGACATTGCCTCACTTTAACGTAGCTATAGGAAGTAGTGGTGAAATTTTTACTGTGGGGAAGTTCAATTCGTCGCCGGGCAAAATTGTACACACGTCCTCGAGCACAAAAATACACTTTTTCTCAACAAATTGCTTACTAAGGGCAAATTCTTCGGCGAATCAAAACTTCCAAAAATAGATCCTGTGCACACAAACAGAGGCCCATGTCACCTTTAGGGACCGGACGTTATAAAAACAGCTTAGAAAGGGGCTTCGGGGTAGCTTCCGACTTTGACTTAGTATAAGATTCACACTAAGACCTTACGTTGTTAGAAGTTTAGTATATAGAAAGGAGCATAGCCTCCACAGAACTTCCGCCGTTAAAACTTATATCGGCTACTAAATCCGTACAATTGTGTCTTAAACATGGATATTATTGAAACAGACACATCATATTTACACTAAAACTGTATACCAGACTTTGGTACTGACTGTTACAGGCGCATTTCAGGATGAATTTAGGATTTGAAGCATAAACAAACTGGTGCCTTTTGCACCAGTTGCTGTGTAACTTACACTAATTCCGCCACTAAGCCTGTTTTAGTAAACAGTATTTCATGTTATAGTAAAGACTAAGTTATTCAGAATAAAGTGTAAATTTCAGAATTTTTCGGTTGGGATTTCTATAGGGTGAAAAATTTCCCCTGTAAACCAAAGAAGTGGAGTTGTCAAATGCTGCCAGCTTGCAAGTTAAGACCAAACAACCGGTGTTAAATGCCAATTTCGAATAGAAAGTGGAAGTTTGAGACATGTGAGTTGGTCATTCGAATTTAAAAAATTCTCAAAAAATACGCAACGTAAAACGATTCACCAATCTTAAATCTGTATAATCCCTGAATTTTCCAGATAAAAATGCTAAACATTGTGTTCCTGAAAACATATCGCGGCATATTCCCTGGTACATACGATATCCTAACACAAAGCATAAAAATCTTTTAACCCTTTAACATATATAGCAGTTGCTACTGTGTATTTGAATACAATACGACGTAGTGCCTTACACGTAGATCGTTGCGTAATGTACCTTTGGTTGTTACGGCTCGGGACCTGTAAAGCAGCTTGTCCAACCACAGTCGGAATGCAAATTAATTCGAGGCAACGGGATAAAACGAGCAAAAACATGACAGGTCATGTTAAGACATAATGCCATGAGCACATTTATAACCATGCTCTAGGTTCATCCGAAATTACCACCTGTAACACCAAAGGTGACCAAATCAAATTAAAAATATATAAAAAACCACCTCTCAAAAAAACAAGATCTGAAAGTCAAAACAGCAGTCCGAAAAATGTTATTGGTTTATAACTCAACTCAAAGATTAACAAATATCCTATCGCAGCCGTAGCTTTTCTAGTTTGCACTATAGCGCAAGCTGTGGCTGAATAAATAGTTTCGTAAAAACATTTACTTAAGACCAGTATAGCTTAACAAAATGCGGTTCATAAATTACGTAGCTCCAATAAATGTGTGGGCAAAGGCCGCCACACTATAGCTCCCGTAGCTTTCCTAGATTCCTGCTCCGCGAACTCCCTAATCCTTTTGCAATTATACTGGCGCATTTCTTGTAAAGTACATTGCGCGACAATTTAGTTGTCGAGTTTGCTTCGGTGTTCGTTGCAAGGCTCCAAGCAACACTGCAACAGTTCTTAAAATATAAATGCACCCGGTTACCTAGGCCCAAACCGCGGTCGGAAGTTTTAAGACTATATATACAAAAAAGCCTTTTAAAAAGGAGTGTTAACTGGTTATACTGGCGTAAAACTTCGAACAAGTTATCAGCATCGCGTTATGCTTATATACCAAGCCGACAGAATTGTCTCTAAGAAACCCACCAGATAGTATATTCACATTATCAAATTTTTGACATCTTAGCAGGCTACCTACATTTTGTCTGAGAAACAACGTCGTCTACCTTAGAAAACTCGCGAAAACCTATAGCGGTATTTGGACAAACAGTACACAATCACAATACACACAAAGCGGAAAACAGTATATCGAAAAAATTCACATCAGCAGTCGTACCGAATGTTGTGTTTTCGCTCAAAATTATACAGTTTAGTGGCACTGTTATGGCTTAATAACAATACGCTATCACTATTAAAATTTATTATTTTCAAAAGCGGAACACAAATTTGAATGTGACACCAGAAACATGAACGCAGTACCGATATAAAGTGCTACATTTTATTTATATGTTTAATATGAAATAAACACAAAATAAAAACCAATAAGAATAACATAATTTACTTTCGTTATCCGATTTGCATGAACAGGATCGAAATCATTGCGGTCCAGCAACACAGATGCAAATCATAAATATATACTTTGTACGTTTCAAACAAACGAGTAATACTTGTAATGAATACTTGGTTGAATACAATTTTTCACAAGAGAGTTTATTAGACCCAAAATAATCTATAACAAAGAAGTCGAACTGTGACGTACAAGACGCCACTCTAGAAGCGTTCAAATTTAAACATTAACTCATCACCACCGCTTTTATGAACGCATACCGTAGCTTACAAAATACAGTTTGGGACCTGGATAGATCCAAATTAAATCGCGATCGAGTTGATCCTACTTTTAATCAAAAATTAATCGTTCGCTTAGCTATTAGCCTTAAAGGCAAAAGCAGCTACTCCGCAGTTAAAAATAATAATTACGTAGTTTAATGATTCCTGAAAAAATTAACTATATCTAAGAAAAAAATTGTGCTAGCGTACACTAAATCTGAAGCAGGCAAAACCACCTCTGTGAACATCAATGTGCTAATTTCTACAAAAATTTTAACAGCGTGGTAAAATTTAGGATAAACAGAATAATACAATTTTGGCTGTATTAACAACGGCTTTGGCCAAGATGACCTTTCATATTACTCAATATAATTTTGTGGCTAGTACTACTATATACAATAGCTTAGCCATCCTAAATATTCAAAATCTAAAACAGTATTATTTAATCCACTAATCCAATACTTTATTATTAGCTAATATAACATTGTTTACAGCAGTTGCTCCTAAAAGAATTATCAATCCAACTATTCCACACATATTGTACGCTATTGAGCCATCCCAACGTCACGTTCTGATTTATCAGCCGAACTAGCATTATTACTAACTGCTGGCTTTTTTTCAATAAGCGTATCTTTGTCGCTACGTAATAACCCATCCATGAATAGAGCCCGAATAACATCCTGTGATGCGTCATCACTACCAACCTTGAAATTAGTTGTACCAGAGTGGCGACCAGTTGCCCTGCCTGACCTTCCCGCAATTCTGTCAGTTACTCTCGAATTTGAAAGGCTAATAGGTAGTTTAACCGGTTTGGATTTAGCAACACCAGAGTCGCGATCAGAATACGCCGTGGCTTCAAACAGCTTTGTAATGCCCCAAATAGGTGGTGTTTCATAGTTATTTTGCGACATGTTCGAGTTAGTCATTTTGTCAGAGACTGTCGTATCATCGAATAATTTCACCGCACGGCGACATTCTGTTACAAAAGCGTCCAAAAACTGCTGTGAGACATTTGGCGTCATATTTTTTGGTAGCAACACCGTCGACTTGAGGTTAACTGACTGCGGCGTTGACGACTCCACAGGATTACAAATATAAACAGGTGCGCTGACGTCAGACATTGAAAGACCGGCAGCGGCTAACGAATTCTTGTCCGAAAATAACTCATTCCGCCGTAAAGACGTACCATATAAAAGGCAAATCGCGTTAGAACGAAAATTATACTTGGAATAGAAAACGAAAAATTCGGCTAGCAACTGCTCCAAGCTAGTACATTGATTCTGCTTTAAGTTTTCGTTCAAATTTGATGCAGTGAAATCAGAAGTACCGATGAGGCTTAAATCGTTAATAATATTGTGATAGTTTACCAACGGCGAACAGTAGTTTGAGTATTTGTCAGATGATTCGTCGAATACATCCGATTTTGGTAAGTGTAGAAGATGCGAAATGGGAGGAATAATACGTTCTGCGCGGGACTGCAGGAAAAATAACACAAGAACGATAACGTGAAAATTTGAGAACCACGGTCCCGTATCGTTGCCTGGAATAATAAAGCAGAAAAAACTATAAAATAATGCTGTCAGACAAAAAATCAATTTTACCTTCCTGAGTCGGCATGGTAAAATGAAAAACTATATCGCTGTACACCATATTTTAGCACATTTAGACTAAAAATGAACCTGCCACAATAAAATCTCTTACCGGTCTTGATGCCAAACATCCCAATTGGTTCTCGACAGCATGCATAATATG
This sequence comes from Trileptium ribeirensis, assembly GCA_030248225.1. Taxonomy (NCBI): domain Eukaryota; kingdom Metazoa; phylum Nematoda; class Enoplea; order Enoplida; family Thoracostomopsidae; genus Trileptium; species Trileptium ribeirensis. Next base: position 14,819 of record JASANE010002675.1, on the reverse strand, counting down.
CAATATTCAACGTGATTTGTCTAGAATTGTCTTGCATTTTACGAAAAGAAATAAAAGCAAATAATTGTTTGCCATTAGTAGTATTGGCCAGCTGTTTTTCACGAATGATTTGCAATAATCTCTGCCCGTTACTGGAGTTACGAACAGTAATAAAAACAGTTTTTCCCTAATCGTTTCCGAAAAGTTCGCGAGTAGCAACTGAACGGTTGCTAATTTTGGCAGACGAATAATTCGGAGTAGATAGAAAATACGGGTTTTGCCCCCCCCCACATATGTGGGGGTGCGTGGGATGGACATATGGCACTTCAAATTATACTGCGAACGAGCCCAGTCACATCATTTAAAATTGATATAATCACTAGCTCAAACGACATGCGCTTACCAGTTGTGGTCACGAGAAGTGTTTACAATAAGTAAACTACCATTCAATCCTCCAGTTTACGAGCTTGAAGATGCAAGTAAGGAAACTATATTGGGAAGATTTTATAAGCAAGTGGTGCAAGACGTTAACGTAGTGGGTGATTCGTATAAAATTGAGCAATTATACGCAAACGCAAGGCCAAAAGGTGTATAGAGTACCTTGTAAAGTGGTTTGGATACCCTAAATCAATGAATTCGTGGGTACATGAAAAGGATTCACAACCGCTGTACGGGTACAACATACGGCTACATAATGATAAATGCGTAAACTACCCCACATATATATCTTATACCCCACAAAGAACCCCACATATATATTATATAACCACACATCAGAAAATTACATACGTAATATTAGAATTTTTAGTCAGATTATTTTTTGATAAGCTTATTTGAGTGTCACACATGGTCGTAATTGCTGCTTAAAATGCCTCGTAGAAACCTCGCCACCACATGTTCATGTGCAGGCGCATATATCCACCCCACTCACCACCACATATTATGTGGGGGGCAAAACCCGTATTTTCTATCTACTATTCGGTAACGATTGTGGAAAAACTGATTTCTGTAAATAATCGTGCAGTGTGAGCAAAGTTAGAATATAGGGGATGCCTTTTGCCAGAATCATGCATATGGATATAGAACTCAAAAATTTTCCCAATTTGTGATAAATTATTCCCAATTTCACCACTAATCGCTAATTTTACTCCAGTTTTGGCTCCTTATTTTGCCAATTTTCGGCGCGGCGAGTAAAGCGGGGGGGGGGGGTGCGGGGCTTCCTGAGGGTGTAGATTTTGCTTGGCGGAAAGGGTCCAACGATTAGGGAGTAATATGCCTGCTCCTTATCGACACTTATGATATAGAAACACAAAACTGTACCCCCAAATCTCTTTTTAACATTTGCCTGCATGTAACACATCTTTGAGATAAAATGTTCAAAAGCCTTTATATTTACAAGTTATGAAAGATTCATTAAAAAGAAATTGGAAAAAAGAGAACCTCTGGAACTTTAAAGAAAATGTTTATAATCATAGTGAACTATTATTGCAATCACTAAAATACCGAAAACAAAAAATCGGACACCGAACCCCTTTAGAAAGAATATTTTCACAGTGTTTGCTCATGTCATTTTGTTATTTCTGTCCGAAAACAAGCATAAAGCGAAACCACTTTTTGATACCGACATATTCTACCCAAAAGTGGGTCGAAAAGAAGCTCGGGACGGATACCGAAGGGGGTTGGGAAATCACGTTATTTATTGTATCTCGATAACCGGTGTCGATATCTGAATCATATTGGACTTAGTGTAATCAAACCTCTATAAGATGAAACGCGGCTGGATCATGATGAAGAATTCAGGACAAAAAGTTTGTAAATGGGCCTATGAAATCCAAGGGTACACGAAAACTGTAATATCTCCGCAACCATTCGAGCTATACGAATGATTTCAATCTCAATTTATAGAGCAATTCTTCCTCTATATAACTGACAATGGTGTGTTGCTATTATTACTAATTACTTTGCATGGTTGGGTCAAAACGAGTTTTTGAATGGGCCATGAGACCCAATATATATGGAAATATATCTCCAAAAGCGCTCGACCTATATTGATGTTATTGGTCACATTTTGTAGAGGAATTACTCCTCTATAAACGTGTATTATGCTGTGCTGCTATTTTTGCCTAAAATGCAGGTATGGGTCAAAATGTGTTTTTGAATGGGCCTGTGGGACCTAACCACACGAAACCGATAATATACCAGCAACCATTCGTGCCTTTCCTAGAAGACCCTCGCCAGTCATAACTTTTAAACGATTGAAGATACGGATTTTAGAGACTACGCCTAAACTAAAGTTCTTATTTGAGACTACGCCTAAGCCTAAAGAAAGCGCTCCACCTATATTGGTGTTATTGGTCATATTTTGTAGAGCAATTACTCCTCTATAAACCTGCATTATGCTGTGCTGCTATTTTTGCTTAAAATGTAAGTTTGGGTCAACATGGATTTTTGAATGCGCCTGTGGGACCTATACACACGAAACCGATAATATACCAGTAACCAGTCAAGCTATGTGTGGTTCAAAACGCACAGATTTGCGTTCAAAATGACAGGCAGAACGTCAATTTCGAGTACCTATCAACTCAACAAAGCCGTGGATAAAATGAAGCAATCCGATTTTGTCGATCTGATACTCTTAGCATCAAAAATGTTAGGAGCCAGACCACCTATACCCTGCAGGAAGGCGAAACATATTCGTTACTGCAACGCAAAACGGGGTGTAATCGAGTACACAGCGCCAACTTTACCAAGTATCCAGCAACGCCGCGGGACATATACGGCAGCTGCCGTACGAAGGCTCAATCCGTTTTCGAGCTAAGCTAGTTTAAAGATACTCCCCAAATGAAAATTTCAAAGTTTTTGCAAAGCAAGTTTTTTGTTTGCTGAAAGTGAACGATGTTATTAGACGGTTACTCAACCCGTTAAACACGTTGGTTTCATTGTTTTAACCCATACTGGATGGTACTATTAACCCTGCGGAATAATGCCAGAGCAGGATTTGTTAAATGTTGACACGAAAAATAATCAAATTCCGCCACTTTTCAAATGTAGACATGTAGGTCAATCGAACGTAGCTATCGAGGCTGGTAAATACGATAAGAACAATTGTATTTGCGTAGTATGCATCAAAAAAGGCAAGATTTAGGGTCCTACTACGTAAAATTTACTCTTGAAATTACAATATTATTTAAAACTTGTGATTTATAAATTTAATAAGTTTTTGTCTTTTTGGTAATTGAAAGAAGAAAATAGAGTTCTTCGGTTTCAATACATTACTAAAATAACCGCAGCGTTGCCAATGAAGTATTGCCGGTGTAAAATTGCTATCATAGGCTATGTGGGCTTAGGGACATGAAATTGGAACAACAAAACAGTCGCAAAGTCGCCACCCTAGCTTGGTTTCCCGTCGCTTTGCGAGTTAATAGATGCAGTACGTAAACAATCATGATTTTGCAGCTGCATATTTTAGTTTTTTTGTGAGTACACCCATAATTCGACTAACACTGTCCCGATGTAGTCGCGCGATAACTTAAAACTCAATTTCATGCGAAAGCTATTTCTGCGATTTAGTTAGACATTTAGCGGATTCTACCTCTTTCTGGTCGGGTCGAGCAAGTTCAAATAGGGGTCCGACAAAACACATTCTTAGTTGTATCTCAACAATCGGTGCAGATATTTCAGGCAAAATAGGATTATGACCCAAATAGGTTTATAAAAGGGCAGGCGCAACCCAAATACACGAAAGCAATCATATCTGGATAAACGCCGCACAGCTAAGGGTCATAATGGGCTTATTTTGTAGAGCTTATGAAGCTCTATGCAGCGACATAAATTGCGTTATTGCGAGAGTTACGTATATATATTTTAGGCTATAACAAATACGGTGTGTAAAATGGAATCAAAAAAGCTGAAATACATTGTTAACAAATCAAAGCAAGGTCGATACTTTTAGCAGCTATTTTACACATTCAGAAGTCTGCGGGGTACGTTCGAATTAAACCGATCCAACTCGATTACAGAGTATTGCTTACGTAGAAATACTTCGCGTATGCTTGGCTAACATAAATTGCGTCAAGCACCAGCCAGTGCGCTTGGAAACTTTGTCAATCTACATTGAAGTAAAGTAACATGTCACAAACTGCATTCTTGGCAATGAGCTGTATTTAGTGAAACTATGCGAGCAGTATAACAGTTTGCTTCATTTATAGCATATTGTTCAGGGTATCATCATTATCATCTAGCTGACGGGCATTGGTTGTCAAACGGTAGCCTAAACATTGTCTCTGTCCACTGATCAGAAAATTATAGCATACCTTCCTTTATTTTCTTTTAAAATATACCAATGATTTCAAGTTGCATACAGAATAACATGTAACAAAATGTATGTGTAGTAAAGGGAGGCGATGGGAGACATATCGAAATTGTTTAGTCTACGCTCCATCCAGGCATGTTTAGTTACAAGCACATTCAGTTTGACGCAAATTATGCAAGGCTGTATAGTGGAAGGTATTTTGTGCACTGGGTTCCAAAAACCAACATAAAGATCCATAAATAAACATTATTAACTGCCTCAGTCTCTTCAAAGTTTCGGAGAGGCAATAATGCTATCGCAAAACATTAAATTTAATGTAAAAATTTTTTAATACATTTCAAATCCACTGTACCTTTATTTCTTCCTTCGTCTGTTTTACTATATATAAGTTTCGAAGACCAGGTTCCGGTTCCGGTTTAAATGGACGTTTCCGGTTACGGTAAATTTCGGTTCCGATTACTCCCTGCAATCCATAGATTGGTAGTCAATAGAAAGGCTGCCAGTTCTTCACCTCTTCTGTTAGTGTTGCTACTACACTATATGTTGTAAGCATTACCATCACAACCTATTATCAACTCTGCTGCCTTATCTTCGCAAAAAAACTTGCTAAATCCTTCCCCCGGCAACCCCTTTCTCGCATCATAGGGTAAGTGCATAGATGCAATGTGGAGATCCCGGGTTCCGCCATTAATTTTGATACAAATTTTTATTACAACGGAATCACCGTCTGGAAACTGGCTAATAAAACTCGTAATAAGTTTTTTGAAGCAAACATAGCAGTTCTAGTTTTAGTTTTTTGACTAACACTGTAGAATAACTGACCTTTTACGCCCTCGAGTTTGGCCGGAGCACCTCCCATGAGAAGCGGCTCCTGAATCAGTGCAACGACCGAACCCAAGGCAAATCTAAGTTTTGATTCTAATTCAATTTTATCCGTCCTAGAATGCTGGCAGTTAATCTGATGTATGGTCAGGGGAGCTTTATAATGATGAGCTCCACCTGCCATCATCTGGTCATATTTATCAGTCCGACCCACTCGGTCCACACTCAAGTTTTTTTCAGGTTTATCCATGGGCCGGACTACATATATATCTGATTTTAGTTGGGTTTGTTCTATCAATCTGAACGCCATAATACGCCCGTTCTATCATTCTGAATGTCCGTCAACAACATGATCAATTAACTATTGGTGGCTGGGACCAGCGGGACGATCCTCCGAATCGGAATACAGAGCCCATCCCGTCCCGAGCCAACTCAGACTTCAGGGTCAAAGAACTGAATGTAAGTCATTTCATATCTTAGTCTGTTCCCCTTGGCCCGAATGAGCTCGAGAATTTCGGGAGCCACCCTGAAGCCAAAGAGACGACCATATTGTCTGTTCTTTGAGAAGTAGGGAACCCAGTGTTGAACATTAAGTTCAACCGGGTTCCTACAATCAATCTTCATTTTCATCACTTCAGGGTCTTCAGATAGCCGCATTTTGCCCGCATCGGACACAAGGCAGACCACTTTAACAGTTTCCACCTCAGAGGCAAGTAAAACTTCTCTCTCAGGTGCCCCATCCAGTCATTCATTTTTTCCACAGTCCTCTTGAGAAAGTCGAAGGTTACCTGATCATTACAGGTGACCTTGAAAAAGCCTCTGCTGAGACCAGAGTCTTCGAAGTCCAGCCCCCTCGCCAGTGGGTTACCCACATCCACCAAGGCAAGGGAGAGGTCCTGCGCTCCCTGTTCAGGAATCACCTAAGGACATTGTCTTTTTCGTCAGTGACAACATTCAACAAGGATGCTGCCGCCAATTTTGTATGACCCCTCTTTCGTAGGACGCGTGGGTTTTTCATCTCTTTTAGCCTGTTTGTTAACCCTCTCATGCCCGTAAGGTCCAAATGGACCCAATGCACATTGCGACTCGTTGTGTTTGCTAAGTTTGTCGTATATTGTACGTTTGAACGTGCGTTGTTATTCGCTCGCATTGTGAGGTTCCTTAAGGAACCGAGCAAAGCTCTCAGATAGCTCAGTGGTTTGTGTACACATGTTTTAACCGTACGTTTCGGGTTCGATCCCTGGCGCAGGCTTGAGTTTGTCAAACATTGCACGATACTCAAATTAATTCGGGCATGAAAGGGTTAAGGCCCTGCGGAGTGGTGACCTCTATTTACCTTTTTCTCTTCTCATGTCTCTTGGCAGCTCCAGACTGGCCATGACCTTTTTGGGCCCGGGTTTTCCCTTTGCCACTGGAGGCTTGTGGTTCCGAAACCACCGCTGCCTTGGACTTTTTCATCTTTAGTTTAACGTTCTTTCTTGACTTGCTAATGGTCTCCAAGATACCATCAACATACATTATGTCTCATCTCTCCCAGCTTCCGAACCAGGTGCAGCAGGATGAGACAATCGGTATTCAGATTCAGGTTAAGGCGCAACCCCCCTCCACCGAAGCAGGTACAGCAGGCTGCGCCATCTCATTGTCATTTCGTGGATGCCCCTCCCCTGCCTAGGCTGTACAGCAGGGGCCTCCACTATGGTCATTTTTGGACTTTAGTTTCGAGGTTTGGAGATCGCCGCTCCCGTGAGGGTACTCATCGTGGCCGTCGCTTCGCCACGCTTTAGACCGACCACTGAGCTACCAAATGGGGTCCCCGGAGATCGTGAGACTCCACTGTCGGGTACCGGGGCACTATTATTTTCGTTATTCATATAATGCTGAAAATAGAATAGTAAAGAATACATACTTATATACCTTAACTACATACTTATTTATACCCTAAATACATAACATATATTTATAATATATAAGAATATAACATATGGGTGAGGAATCTTGAGGAAAATGATAGCCTCAGCGGTGGAACATTTGAGGCCATCACTGATCCCCCTAAGGGCCAGATTGTGGGCCCTGTGGTTTGATGCAGCTGCGCAGCTCGATGGTTTTATTACCTGTGCAGCGTTGCCCGGGAGGGTAGGACGAGGACGCAAACCACCTGCACATATAATCAGAAATCTTTAGTTTAATTACATACGAATACTGTGTAGTTTGCGCGTATTGCCACAAGGAGGTGAAAATAACAATACATTTACATGACAGTGGTTTTCTGTATCACTTGTAACACAAGAAATATACTGTTGGTGTAATGTAATGATATACATCGAGGATATCTTAGTATACTAGCCCAGCTAAAACAGCATGGTGATCGACAAAATAAATTGTTTACTCAAGCAACATTTAGGCGTTATTTATGTCTACACCTTTTAAAAAGTGATTCCGGTGGCGCCATGATAGAATGGGTTAAATGTATCTGGGAGGCAAGTTTGATATGTATAGGAAGGTATGTAGCAGTGAAGTGCCGGAATTAACTAGCCAGAAGCGAACTTCATATTTTTGCTGGAACCGGAATAGAAACTTAGTCTTATCAAAAAGATGAAAATAAAAGCATGCAATAATCAATATCTTGCTTGTTGCGAATCAAGCATTGGCGGGTAGGGCTATTCAACTATATAAAATGATTGATTTCATTGTTTTAAAAGTACGTTGATTAACAATACATGCCTAAGGTCCGAGGTCCCAGGGGCGATGGGGAGGCCGACCGGCAAGGGGCGTCTGATCGGAGCCTCAGGGGTAACCACTACTTCCCTATGAACATACATTTCGAGCATGTGAGGTGCTGCAAGGGGATATAAATACTTTTGGCAACAATATAGTGTGCAATTTTTTTGAATGAGTTTTATGTTGATGATTAGATGGGTCCATAGAAATTTGGGGTTACTGTATATGTTGAATGCAATCGCACTTACGTCAAAAGGAGCAATTCGGTAAGTACTAGGGTCCTATAGTGTATTTTTATAACTTATAATTTTCTTGAAAGTTATTAATTAATGTCGAATTTCCACATGAGTTGTTTTGTTATTAGGTGAACATGAACAATTCCGACATCATTAGAGGAAAAATATTGCTCAAAGTAACCGCAAATTTTCGACCTGAGCCACGAAACAAAACCCAGAATCAAATTACGGGTAACGTTGTCAGATGTATATTAGAATCAACTGACAGACACCATATTCGCCAGTTTTTTGACACTCCCTCATGCATCCTCTTTCCAAGTAGACGCCCAGTTTTCCACACATGTGAAAAGCCTTAATATACTAATTTGTACTACGAGTGTATTTTCACATTTCTGTGTCTTTAAATTAGAAATATAGTCTTTGTGGGAATAACATTATAAACTTTGCTTAGTAGATCTCGAGAAATGTTTGTTGGAAAGCTAAAAAGCTTGTAAAATTTAACTAAGCGAACACAAAGATTCGATTTTCATGTTATGCGAATAGCACCATGAATATTGTTGAAGCTTTGGTTTAGTTTTTCATGATTACCGAATGAAAAACTTTTATTACAAATTTTCCAAGCAGATATTTAAAAGATCACGTAACCGCTAACTAACTTACATAAATGACCGCCTAACATCATAAACCTATATCAGGAACCGCCTAAAATCATAAATCAAAACCACCTAGTTAGGACTGTTAGAATAATTTATTGACCTAATCTAATTATGCAAGATACTATTTACAAAATGTGTCCAGTTCCTCAATTTTTAAAATACCCACCTCAATCAAATTTTAACGTAGTTTTCGGACAAATACGAAATTTTGGAATTTTTATTGACTCGTAAGATATACATTCAAAATCCATAAATATTGAAAAATGGCCAAAAAAGCCGAAGCGCTATATTCAGCATGACAGTCGTTTCAAATCAAAAAACTTTTTTTTAATTTGACCCACTATATCGATATAATAAGCGAGAATATTCTTTGATAGCCAAAACTTTAATTCAAGCAAACATAATTAAAAATTTATTGTGCAATTACAAAAATTCTAAGTCCCGTTTTTCCGAAAATCGGTAACATTTGACCGGTTTTAGCCATAACCCGGCCATGCCTTGGTATATTGTAAAACTTAGAATATTGCTCCTTCTAGATTGGCTCAAAATGTATCGACTGACACCAAACTTAAGACTTCCAGAAGTATAGCAGTGGATAGTGAAATGAGGAAAAAAGCGAAATATAATAATGAGAAATTTCTGAGATAGCGGATATTCCGGTTCCTCACGAATCGGTGGCCGGATCGAGTCATATTAGTGAGAGTAGTCACAGTTCGACTGCATTCGTCAAGACCTAACTAATAAAGCCATCAACCATATAAACGTACTTACTGGGCAACTAGGTCCAAAAACCTATGTTTAAGGCTTTATCATAGAAAAAGCGCTATATGCAGTTTTCTCTGGAAGCCAGTCGAACAAGGAATTAACGAAGCCACAACTATAAAAAATTTCGAGGATTATGAAAACGACTGACTGATGAAGAACCAAATGCTTTAAATTGCCAATTTGTGGTCATAAAGGCTTAATACTGTAAAAAACAATGAAATGATTCATTCAAACTTATGACCGTTGTATAATTTTTTGAATGGCACAGTTCCCAAGCAACCTTGCGAGGCCAAGTAACACATTTTCGATTTTTGATCTGCTTTAAATTGTTGAATCTGGGCTTACAAAGTTCGCCCGATACCAATTTTATCGCACGCTGCGCATTAGTTAGTTAAAATATCACGTAGTTATTGCTCATTCAGACGGTTAAATTTTTAGTATATTTAAGTCGATTGGTTAAATTTTTAGTATATTTAAGTCGATTGGTTAAATTTTCTGATTAGACTTTAATAGTACTTTAATAATAAAAGCAGAATGTTACTATAAATTAGTACATGTCATAAAGGTCACTTAGACGTAAAAAATCATAAAATCAATTTAAAAATAAGTCATAAAAAATTTAGAAATGTAACGAGTAGATGAGCTGTGATTAGCATAGATCCGTGGACTCAGCAATACTCAGTTTAATATTATAATTGCCTGAGATAACCAAAATGTATATTACAATAAAAATACCATCGCGACCATGGTAATATAATAAAACAAACAAATCTCAAAAACCAAAACATACTTCGTCGTATTGACGGCGACAATTCTGCCCAGCGACGCACGGTAAATACTAGAGGTCCCACACGAGGGTCTAAATGAACAAAATTCCACAGAATCTGGGACATCGCCAGCGCGTTTGAATTGCAAATTGAAACATCACATTGAACGCCGGTCGCTTGATGAGCAAAACGGAGAATCGGAACACGAGCGTTCAGAATCTTACGAACCTGAAGGACGTCTGAACTTCAGGATTATGCTATTAGGTCGAAAAGATGTATTAACAACATACTTTTATAGTGATTTTAAACCTATACTATTTGCTAAATATATAACTAGTTCTTACAATTTGTAAATTTCCAGTTACTTTCGTATCATTTTGAAACTTCACGTCTTTCGCACTATTAAAGACAAACCTGTTTCCTTTAAAACACTGGAAACAGCAATTTGATTACGTACAAAATTTACCTATACTATAGTGATTTTAAACCTATACTATTTGCTAAATATATAACTAGTTCTTACAATTTGTAAATTTCCAGTTACTTTCGTATCATTTTGAAACTTCACGTCTTTCGCACTATTAAAGACAAACCTGTTTCCTTTAAAACACTGGAAACAGTAATTTGATTACGTACACAATTTAATAAGCATTGAAATTCCATTGCAGTAGTCCAACGAGATCCTATCAGATGTGCCAATAACACACAAACTCAAACACAGAAAAATAGTAGTTAAAATAACAGCGAAACTTCGACCAGATTGAATAAATTGGCAACAATAGACTTAAACATTTATACTTTAATAGCCAAAATGACTATGGGCACAATATTTTAACAAGTTCGCAACTGAATTTACAACATAGAAATGCCATCTAAAGTAATTATTTTCGCCAGAGGAGTAACAAATACATCGCTGGGTGTAGTGCCTTTTCCTAGAGGTGAAACTGAACCTGTTGTTTACGTCTTGCCAGGGGCCTTAGAACTAATTGGCAGATCATCAATCAATACATTACAATAATTATTTACTGTACTGCGTATCTTTAAAACATAATAGAAAGAACATATAAACCAACTATAAAGCGTACTGGCCAAGCCATCGTATCCAGCCTACCGCAAAAAACTTATATTCCCAATTCTTGATGACAAGACCCAATACATAACCAAACAACGGAGGACAGGCTATATTCTGGAATTCAAGTTCATTAGCCCTAAACCCCTTAAACCCAATGAAAGGTAATGAAATATGCATGCTGGACGATAGATAACCACATCATTGTACTCAGAACACAGAAATAACTATATATAAAACATTCTTGATGCCCTGCACGCAATATATAATCAGACATAATGATAACCCACTACTCTTTGGGAATCGGATTAGTCTCCGCAAAACCTCTGAAAACCGATGGCTAGGTATAATAGTCAAGTTGGATTCTATATAGCAAAATCGTCGTATTCAGCGTGCTTGATAACGTAATAGACACTCATTGCAAAGTATCAACAAGGAATAACACGGCGAAAGTTGAAATATCGGCATTTCTGGCTATAGATCCACGAACAATATATCTATAGGCCAACAGCTGCTACAAACGGAGTGGTCCCACAAAAAAGTTATGATGAGCAAAGTTGATTCGATGAGCTGATTTTGAATGGTAGTATTTCGACACAACGCCTCTGTCGCGAGATGTGGGCTGCGAAAACTATTAAGTGTAAGGCCAGATTTGGCAAAGAATTCTTAAATCCATTTTTTGCAATTTTGACCTGAAAATGGGATGAAGTTGTTCGTATTCAGGCAAATGGTACATCGTCGTCAGTTTTGCTATCGAACAAAAAAATTGTAGAAAACCCTCCATCCGAAAATGAGTTATGAATGATAGTAACAAACAAAAAATAAAGTTTCATGATTTTCCCGCTAACGCCCTCAGTGGAAACCCCAAGCGCTCTGTTTTAATTACTGTACGCGGTTAGTTCCGTATTTAGAAGCTTTATAATAACAGCCTTGTATGGGAACGAAAGGGGTAAGATGCCGGATGATGGCCGTGGCACCATTACCTGCGGCATCATGTCACAAATGAATAAAAATAATTTCTACATATTTCTTGTACATATGTAATTTCGTGCTTTCACGACATACTGATACATATCAGACATGATATTACATGTACAGTACACAAACAAGAGAAACAAAGTTACATTTCTTGTAGAACCTGTAAAAAAATCTATCAAAACAAGCTATCATTGACCTATATTTATTTCTCAACACTTAGTTTTGCGTCAAACACGTCGTTCTATTATCACACAATACCGCACAAGTTAGAACAAAACTAACATCAGCAATATGTTTCCCATGCCCTATCCCCCAGTGCAAGCTATCAGCCTCCCAGGACGTCACAATAAAATTGGGAATGTTGCGTCGATGAACCATGGGGGCGCCATATTCCCGTACCCAGGGGTCACAGAGCAAAATTATCACCGACAATGAGTTTCCCATGCCCGAAAACCCCCAAGTAACACCTTTCAGCCGTCCAAGACGTCAGAACAAATTTTAGACTTTTGGATCGAGGAACCACGAGGGTGCCATACCTCAAACCCCATGAACCAGAGCATTAATCGAAAAATAAAAAAGAGGCATCGACTTTAATCATTTTACTATGAAATAAAACCAACCAGAGAAAAAATTCGAAAGTTAAGATAAAAATACCTTGCTTCGGTAAAGGGTAGCAAAATGGGGCAAAAACCCACATTTTAACCCCTGAACCAGATCCCAAATAAAAAACGCTCGGGGATGTACACTGTAAATCGATTATGCTGGTTCGAATGAGCCCAGTATCATGAAAATCGGTTAAATCGTTCCCGAGTTATGGCCGATCACACACAGACAGACACACGGAATTTAAAAATTTCACCCCTGCAACACACAATCTCCACTACGCTTCACTACGTTCTGATAAAAATATATATCCGCTATGTGTACAAAATTGTATGAATTAAAATATTGACAATACAAAAATCTGTTGTAAATAATATGATTCAGCTCTAAATATATATAATAATGTTCCTCAAACCAACCTCAACACAGTACGGCATAAACTTCTCCAAAATATTTCCTAGCAGTCCGAGCGTCAGCCGCAAGTGGGCGTTATTTTCCATTTCAACCTGGCGGACAATGTGGAAAAATGGAGGTGAATTGTGAGATGTTACCGCCTTCAGTGGGTTCTTATCGGACGAGTTTGCGTTAAAATCTCGCTCCTCAACGCCTTCATCAAGCTCTAAATACGCATCGAGATCCGAACCGTTTCGACCGAAACCGTTGGTTGACGAACCGAAAGGATGACATCGGACGTTAGGAAACAAACCTGCAAAACGTGATATTGTAGTTTAACAGTTACAGAAAAAAACGTCGTTTCAATATGAACTGTCGAACTCGATAACATCAGGCCTACTCTGTTTTAAACGATTGGTAACAAAACGCTTCGTTGACATTGTACTTAATGAACACGACAAGCTGCGATATTTGGAATGCAGCAAACGAAGTTCCTACATAGAGCGCTATGAGGAAAGATGAGACATTTTTGTCTTTCAAAGTCACTCACAACTCGTCAATAAAGTTGGTCGATAAAATTATCGTACTTGATTGTAAAAATGACGACGTACCCTTTACTCGAGCGCTAGCAGATCCGACATCATCTTTCGGGTCAAAATGGCTAGAAACTGTTTTTAAGGATTCTTTTCCAAATAGCCACGGACGCAGGTATCTGTGTTTCGCAGCCCATGTCTAGCAAACAGAGACGTTACATCGGAAAGAGGACACTATAACTCACCCAGATATACAACTTTGTTGAACAGCACTTTTTATGGTACCACATCGGGGTTAATGTGGGACTGAGGGATTTTAAATTTCGGCGTGTAATTATGTACGCGTTTTACCTCACAACGAGTGTGTATTACGTTATCTAGCACGCTAAATACAATAGTTTTGTTACATAAAGTCCTTAACTATATTTAAGTCTTCTGGGGTTTCAAAGGTTTTATGGTCGGCGAAGCAGAGTTCCATAATGTAGTTTATTTTCATTTCTTTGGTGTGTTATGCGTAACAGACATCAAGAACGGTTTATATATAGTGTTTTCGCATGCTATATACCATGAAATCAGAACGAATATTTCATGCTATTAGATGTTTTAAAGGAACCTGGTTCGACAAACTCGATTTCCAAAATGTACCGTCTTCATTTGTTTGGTAATGTATTGCGTACAGATCAAGAATTATTGCATATACGGGTTTTCACTTAAGATCAATGTATAATATATACGTTTTTCGTACGCTGGATGTGATGATGCGAACATCTAGAATTCAGTATGACTGTACCATGTGCCTTAACAGGGTACTTCAAGGAGCATAAGTTAAATGATCGGCAAACCCGATTTACCGAAAAATTTTCGTCGGACGGTGGCCACAGTTGGAGTGTTTTCTGCGTCTTTCGATACGCTATTACGGATATTGTGGCACGCAGAATGATAGCAGGCTATCGTTATACGGATTCAAAGGTTCCAGAGGTTTTAGGGT
>JASANE010002671.1:0-79017 GCA_030248225.1 Trileptium ribeirensis | reverse complement strand
TTGATAATTCTTGATGCTCCATGGGACAGCATATGACTTTTGATCGGACGATTAGATGTTCAAATACCAGCCCAGAAGATGATTCATATTTTCATTCCTCCAGGGTGGGTAAATTGACTAGAAGGTGCGAAAATGACCTATTTATGAGTCTCCACTTATTAGCTCCAGTTACTGTGCTGGACTTCATACGAGCCGAAAGACTGACGGAACGGAGTTCGGTACCTTCCCGCTGAATGGCGTTACATAGCGGTAATATGTATTTTCCTCCGAATGTGAAGAGTCTTAACTATAGATTTGTTACTGTCGTATAATATGAAGACTGATCCTTTTAACAAATTATGTAAATTTTTTTATAAAATTATGAACTAATACAGATGGAAACAAATTTAGTTGATATGTAATAACTTTGACCACAAAGTAGACGCAAATATTAGACTATGTACATTGTTACTATGTATTATTAGTGTTGACTGTAGTATTACAATTAGCGTTCGCTACCTATCACAATACAAACGCATAAGTTATGACGCGAATCACATCACAAATGTCCACTTTGTTGTAAGGGCGGGGTGACTTCTGCAGTTTCGGAGTGGGTTCAATGTTGTGGTATTATTTCTTAAAAACTGCAAAAAAATTTTGCTTTTCGATCTGTAAGGCAAAGAAGGGCCTGAGGAAATATGGAGGCAAATGGCCTCTACCAGGGTGATAGGGTAGTTTTTGTTGATAAAATCTATGGCCTCTCCACAAGGCTAAAAATTTACCAAATGGGGGAATTAAAAATTCCCCAGGTCAACTGGAGGTTTTATGGTGGCACTTTTCGTGTTCTTCATGCATTTACAACATTTTTGTTGTTTTTTGCATATTTGTCATTTACCTACTGAAAATAAATATTTCTGGAGGGCACGCTTCATTTTTTAAGATTTTGTTATTAAAAGCAGTCCAAATATACGCAGTAATATTGAATTTTGTTATAACCGTTTTTCAGGACGATCATTTTTGATGTCATCTCAAAATACCTCTTGGAGGTTAAAAATTAACTTGGAGGGTCTGACTTGGTGAGCACAGCCGAAATCCTGTGAACTCTTTGCCCATCTGTGGAGAGGCCAGATACCATAACCCTCCCTGAATTTCACCTCCTCTGCAGAACCAAGAGTGGTTAGTGTCGAAATGATTCGCTCCATGTCTGAAGGGCTTTATATATTTGATGATAAAGTGTCATGCTTTTATAAGAGGCGTCATGAACATTTGTTATCAGTTTTTTCAGATTAAATCGTATTTGGCGTGGCATCAGTGTTTGGACAGTAACAAAAAGGGACAGCTGAATGAGCTCAATATGTAAAACTTTTTAGTTAATTCTTCTAGACTTTTTTGTCGCAGTTTGCAATTTCAAAGCTGTAGACATTTCGGATTACGTCGACTGTGTATGGTAAACGAGTTTCTTCAACATCTCTGGTGGTTGGGGCACACGTGTCTAACCAAAACCTAAAGACGAGTTAGTCAGTATGAATTATTGGTCGGGCGTTTTTGATTCGAAGACTGGTTCCATTGTCAGAGATCAAAATGAGAGATTTTCCCATTTGGTCCCTTCACGGAAGCAAGGTTATTTTTATCTTAACTTTCGATTTTTTCTCATGTTGGTTTTATTTCATAGTAAAAATGATAAATGCCGATGCCTCTTTTTTGTTTTTCATTAAGGCTCCGGTTCTGGACTTAAGGGGGTTTGAGGTATGGCACCCTCGTGGTTCCCCGCGATCCATAATTCCTAATTTTATTGTGACGTCCCAATATAGCTTGCACTTGGGGTTTTAGGGCATGGGAAATTATTGCCGCTGTTAGTTTTGTTCTCAACTTGTGCGGTATTGTGTGGTATTGCCACATATAACATATCGACATATGCTATTAGAGAACTGATTGAATCACGCAAAATACATGCGTGTACCCGACGGAGTTACTAGTGTATTTTGTTGCCATGGCGCTAAACCAAGTAGTTTGCTTTACATTGACACACCTAAATTGAACTGCCTTTAACACTCTGGTCTCGCAATGCATGTATTTAGTCATCTAAGAGCGATTGTTGGCAGCCATGTAAACTATTAAAAATATATTTGAAATGTTTGGAGTTTTTTATTTGACCTGATACACAAGGATAGTATTTTCAACCAGGAACCGATAATCTTAATGATAGCAATAGGTGATAGCGCTGTTCACGACGGGAGAAATATGTGTAATTTTCCACACTGACACACACTGCATAAATGGTTATGACTTCGTGTTTTAATTGTGAATGTACTGAGTCGAAACCTGTTTCTATAAAAATTTTGATTCATTAAAATGAGTTTTAAATCTGTATATAAATTCACACCAAATACTGCTGCTATGATACATTTTTCATAAGAAAAACCGGTTAAATTTCAATCGAATGCTATTTTGTTTCCGACAACATCATTGTTCAAGAATGGGAGTATTATTTATGTTCAGTGTTACTTTGTATCCCCATATGCAAGTTTCCTACTGGTGGTTTCTGGCAAAACTGGTAATTTTGTAAAATGGGTAGGCCAGAAGTAAGTTCTCGTGATCTTTAGGAATTTGAGGATTGTTGCGACGGTCTGGCCAGAATTTAAATACAGGTTCATTTCTTTCCCTTTTAATAATGTTATATAGAATGCACCCATATATTGTATCTTGCAGATGAAAAGTACTTAAAAACAGGCTGCTTTGGAGTCCAAATCAGATTGTATCATGAGGAGAATTATTGTGAACTTGGTCATGCTGTGGAGCCATGATAATTTGTTTGAACTATTAATTTCTGTCCATCTAGCTTTGCAGAGACACTTATAAAAAATCTGGCTCTCCCAAATTGAGGCGGGGCGCACGACTAAGTTCCAGCCCTAGAAAAATTTTCCTGTACCAAAACCCCCACTCCTAACATTTCAAATTTTGTGGATTTTTTAACATTTTTTGGGGATGGCGCTAGTTATTTGCGGTATCCCCCAAATGGGGCGGGCGAATGTGCTTACTTTCAGCCATAAAAACTTTCCCCATTACCAAATCTGCACTCCTCACATTTCATATTGTCGGGTTTTTAACATTTTTAGGGATGGGACTTGTCACTGTAGCGGCTTCCCGAAATTGGACGGGGTCACAGGTACTGAAGTTCTAGCCCTAGAATAACTTTCGCCTTTGCCAAAAGCCACCATTCCTCACATTTAAAATTATCGGTTTTTAACATTTTGGGGGATGCGAATAGTCACTTGCGGTGTCCGAAATTGTAGCGGGGCGCAGGTGCAGAGTTTCAGTCCTAACTCCCCCTTTACAAAAAGCCCTCACTCTTCACATTTTCAAATTCTAAGTTTTTCAACATTTTTTGGGAATGGGTTTGTCGCTAATGACTTCCCCAAATTGGGGCAGGGCGTATGTGCTGAATTTCTGCCCTTTACGAAAAGCTCCTGCTCCTCAAATTTACAAATTCTGGGCTTTGGAAACATTTTTTGCGGATGGGGATTGTTATTTGCGAGTGGCTACTTTGCTGGCAACCTGTGAAGAACCAAATTGTCAGACAGATTTTTATATAGTTGCAGTTTGCATACACTAGAACCTTTAATGTGATAGCGCAACTAGGGATATATCTATCGCATGTGTTCATATGATATTAAAGTTTTTATAGGTTGTGCTAGAGGTGATTTTAATGTTTTGATATAGGTCTTACCATTTTGCAGTTGAAATTCTTCTGTTTACAAATGAAAGCGACAAACATGGTTTTTTCTAATCTATAGTTATAATTTTTCGATTTGCACCGATTCCATACGCCGACTTAAAAGTAAATATTGTATAATTATTGTGTAATTTGATATCGCTTAATGCTGGTCTCTGCTAGGGACGTGCCGAATCGTAAATCTCCCCGAATACCGATTATTCTGTTTTGAATATTCGGCGAAGACCGAGTTTGAAACATAATAGGTAATGCATGTATATATAATTGTTCTATGCAGTTTCTACTCAATGATGTTAGGATTCAAAATATTAGATAAACCAATCAGTGATAAAGTGTGAACTTTTTTGAGTGAATGTTTATTTTTCGCTGCATTTAATACAAAGCGTATTGCTGTAGTTATGTTATGGCTTTTTGATGCATTGTTGTTTAGAACAGAATCAACTGACAGAAGGCAGAGGACGATGCTCCTCTTTCAATATTAATGATGACACCGCCAAAGCTGAGATTTTTTAAAATATATAAACTAATCAGTAAACCAATACCAGAAAATAATTTCCAACCATCTACTCTTGTGTGTCAATAAAGTGCCCCCAAAACACCAATGTTGTGATCTGAGGAAAGTCAATTTTAACCTAGTTTTATCGTTATTTCAAGTAAAAGATTACAAAAAGTCGAAACCAAAAATTTAACGCAAGACAGTACAAACTGTCGAAAAGTGCTCTTTCGGTCGAGATGGGATGTTTGTGGTGTTAATTGTTACAAGTGTGCGGCTGGTGCACGTGTTTGTTGTCGTGTCTCGCGATCCTGTCGTAGCTGTAACAGCAGCCTTTCTGTTTTATCAGAACCTAGTGTAGTGTAGTGGAGATTGTGTGTTGGAGGGATTGAAAGCTATTAAAATTTTCGTCTGTGTGTGTGGTCGGCCATAATTCGGGAATGACTTAACCGATTTTCATGTTCTTGGGCTCATTCGAACCGGCATAATCGATTTACCGTGTAGAGTTACAATCAGTATTAAGTGCTTATAAAATCGATCGATCTTCGTTAGATTAAATCCAAGTCAACATTTTTGATTAAAAAATATTTTTTTGAACACAATCAAAATTTGTTAAATTAAAAATGTGAACTAACATTTTTTATTTAAATTATCTTTTTTATTTAGACTAATCGAAAATCGTTAGTTTAATCGACTTTTGTTTAAACGATCTGATTTTTCTTTTTAAACGCAAACTATCGAAATCGAGTCAAACGAGTTTCGCATAGATTTTTGAGCACTAATTCGATTGTAACTGTACATCTCCGAACGTTTTTGATTTGAAGTCTAGTTCCTGGGTCAGAGGTCAAAATGAGCGTTTTTTTTACCCCATTTTAGTACCCTTCACGGAACCAATGTTATTTTTATCGTAACTTTCGACTTCGGTCCCGGTTGTTTTCGGTTCTGGAATGATGGGGTTCTGAAGTATGGAACCCTCGTGGTTCCTCGACTGAAAATTCGGAAAATTTGGCCTGACGTCCTGGGCGGCGAAAAGTTGAACTTGGAATTTTCGGGCATACGAAATTCATTTCCGGTGTTGATTTTGCTCTGCTACTCATGTTTCCATAGGAACGGAGACAGGACATAACATGAACCGTCCTTTTATACCGGATCCGGAACCCGAACCTGATCTCCCAAACTTATACATATATAGTAAAACAGATGAAGTAAGAAAAAATGAAGGTACAGTCGATGTAAAAATGTAGGAAAATGAGTTTTACATTAAACTTAATGAATTGCGATGATATTATTACCTCTTTGGAAATTTTGAAGTGCCCGTGGAGTCTAATAACGTTTATTTATCTATCAGTATGTTGTTTTTGGACACCTAGAGCACAGAAATGTGTCCATAATACGGGTTTACGTAAATTGCGTCAAACCGAATGCGTTTATAACACATGGAGCGCAGACTAAACGCTTTCGCTCTATCTCCAGCAACCCGACTTTACTGGTCGTACGTGTGTTACATCACGTTTTGCGTAGGAAAAGCTTGAGATTATCGGTATATACAATAAAAGAAGGTATACAATAATTTTCTGGTCAATGGCGTTGTTTAGGCTAGCGTTGGTTAACCAGTGCTTATGAGCTAGACAATGATGATGATGACTTTTTGATCTAAAATGATATAAATCAGACAAACTTGTGATACTGCTCGCATAAGCTGAAATAAAACAGTTCGTTACCAAGAATCCATTATATGGTGCGTTGCACATATGTTACTTTACTAAATGTAACTAATTGAGAAAGTTTACAAGTTCACTGGCTAAGAGTTGGCGTAATTTTATGTTAACGAAGGTTACAGCTAATTTCTTTTAATAAATAATCTATACTTGTATCTAGCTCTGATTTATATCTAACATACACCGCAGACTTCTGAAATGGGTAAAATAGTTGAAACAAGTATCGACTTGGCTTTGTTTTGTTAACAAAGTCCTGCCGGTCAAGGTGAAAAATTTATTGAAATTGGTTCTACTATATTTCACATGGTATTTTGCTGCGTTAGTCTTTTTTTGTTTGGCGAAAAAGTAAATAATGGAAACAAAAAAAGACTAACGCAGCAAAATACCATGTGAAATATAAGTAGAACACAATTTCAATAGGAATTTTTCACCTTGACCGGCAGGAGTTTGTTAACAAAACAAAGCCAAGTCGATACTTGTTGCAACTATTTTACCCATTCAGAAGTCTGCGGTGTATGTTAGATATAAATCGGACTCGATAACAGAGTATAGATTATTTATTAAAAGAAATTAGCTGTAACCTTGGTTAACATAAATTACGCCAAGCTCTAGCCAGTGAACTTGTAAACTTTGTAAATCAGTCTACATTGTAGTAAAGTAACATATGTGCAACGCACCATATAATGGATTCTTGGTAACGAACTGTTTTATTTAAGCTATGCGAGCAGTATCACAGTTTGTCTGATTTATATCATTTTGATCAAAAAGTCATCATCATCATTGTCTAGCTCATAAGCACTGGTTAACCAACGCTAGCCTAAACAACGCCATTGACCAGAAAATTATTGTATACCTTCTTTTATTGTATATACCAATAATCTCAAGTTTCCTACGGAATAACATGTAACACACGTACGACCAGTAAAGTCGGGTTGCTGGAGATAGAGCGAAAGCGTTTAGTCTGCGCTCCATGTGTTATAAACACATTCAGTTTGACGCAATTTACGTAAAGCCGTATTGTGGACGCATTTCTGTGCTCTAGGTGTCCAAAAACAACATACTGATAGATAAATAAACGTTATTAGATTCCACGGGCACTTCAAAATTCCAAAGAGGTAATAATATCATCGCAATACATTAAGTTTAATGTGAAACTCATTTTCCTACATTTTACATAAACTGTACCTTCATTTTTCTTACTTCATCTGTTTTACTATATATGTATAAGTTTGGGAGATCAGGTTCGGGTTCCGGATCCGGTATAAAAGGACGGTTCATGTTATGTCCTGCTCCGTTCCTATGGAAACATGGGTAGCAGAGCAAAATCAACACCGGAAATGAATTTCGTATGCCCGAAAATTCCCAAGTTAAACTTTTCAGCCGCCCAGGACGTCAGGCCAAATTTCCGAATTTTGGGTCGAGGAACCACGAGGGTTCCATACTTCAAACCCCATGAGTCCAGAACCGAAAACCAACCAGGGAACAAAGTCGAAAGTTACGATAAAAATAACATTGGTTCCGTGAAGGGTACTAAAATGGGGTAAAAAAACGCTCATTTTGACCTCTGACCCAGGAACTAGACTTCAAATCAAAAACGTTCGGAGATGTACAGTTACAATCAGAATTAAGTGCTCAAAAATCTATCGAATCTTCGTTCGATTTCGATAGTTTGCGTTTAAAAAGAAAATCGATCGTTTAAACGAAAGTCGATTAAATTAACGATTTTCGATTGCGTCTAAATAAAAAGATAATTTAATAAAAAATGTTAGTTCGCGTTTAATTTAACGAATTTCGATTGTGTTCAAAAAAATATTTTTTAATAAAAAATGTTGGCTTGGATTTAATTTAACGAAGATCGATCGATTTTATAAGCACTTAATACTGATTGTAACTCTACACGGTAAATCGATTATGCCGGTTCGAATGAGCCCAAGAACATGAAAATCGGTTAAGTCGTTCCCGAATTATGGCCGACCACACACACAGACGAAATTTAATAGCTTTCAACCCTGCAACACACAATCTCCACTACACTACACTAGGTTCTGATAAAACAGAAAGGCTGCTGTTACAGCTACGACAGATCGCGAGACACGACAACAAAACACGTGCACCAGCCGCACACTTGTAACAATTAACACCACAAACATCCCATACAACAAAGAGCAGACTTTCGACATTTGTACAGGCTGTGCGTTAAATTTTTGGTTTCGACTTTGTAATATTTTACTTGAAATAACGATGAAGCTAGGTTAAAATTGACTTCCTCAGATCAGAACATTGGTGTTTTGGGGCACTTATTGACACGGAGTAGATGGTTAAAATTTTTCTGGTATTGGTTTACTGATTAGTTTATATATTTTAAAAATCTCAGCTTTGGCGGTGGCATCATTAACATTGAAAGAGGAGCATAGTCCTTGCCTTCTGTCATTGATTCTGTTCTAAACAACAATGCATCAAAAAGCCATAACATAACTACAGCAATACGCTTTGTATTAAATGCAGCGAAAAATAACATTCACTCAAAAAAGTTCACACTTTATCACTGATTGGTTTATCTAATATTTTGAACCTAACACATTAGAGAAACTGCATAGAACAATTATATATACATGCATTACCTATTATGTGTCAAACTCGGTATTCGCCGAATATTCAAAACAGAATAATCGGTATTCGGGGAGTTTCACGATTCGGCACGTCCCTAGCAGAGACCAGCATTAAGCGATATCAAATTACACAATAATTATACAATATTTACTTTTAAGTCGGCGTATGGAATCGGTGCAATCGAAAAATTATAACTATAGATTAGAAAAAACCATGTTTGTCGCTTTCATTTGTAAACAGAAGAATTTCAACTGCAAAATGGTAAGACCTATATCAAAACATTAAAATCACCTCTAGCACAACCTATAAAAACTTTAATATCATATGAACACATGCGATAGATATATCCCTAGTTGCGCTATCACATTAAAGGTTCTAGTGTATGCAAACTGCAACTATATAAAAATCTGTCTGACAATTTGGTTCTTCACAGGTTGCAGAAAAGTAGCCACTCGCAAATAACAATCCCCATCCGCAAAAAATGTTTCCAAACCCAGAATTTGAAATTTGAGGAGCAGGAGCTTTTCGTAAAGGGCAGAAATTCAGCACATACGCCCTGCCCCAATTTGGGGAAGTCATTAGCGACAAACCCCATTCCCAAAAAATGTTGAAAAACTTAGAATTTGAAATGTGAGGAGTGAGGGCTTTTGGTAAAGGGGAGTTTTTTAGGACTGAAACTCTGCACCTGCGCCCCGCTACAATTTGGGGACACCGCAAGTGACTATTCGCATCCCCCAAAATGTTAAAAACCGATAATTTTAAATGTGAGGAATGGTGGCTTTTGGCAAAGGCGAAAGTTATTCTAGGGCTGAATTTCAGTACCTGTGACCCCGTCCAATTTGGGGAAGCCGCTAGTGACAAGTCCCATCCCTAAAAATGTTAAAAACCCACAATATGAAATGTGAGGAGTGCAGATTTGGTAATGGGGAAAGTTTTTATGGCTGAAAGTAAGCACATTCGCCCGCCCCATTTGGGGGATACCGCAAATAACTAGCGCCATCCCCAAAAAATGTTAAAAAATCCACAATTTGAAATGTTAGGAGTGGGGGTTTTGGTACAGGAAAATTTTTCTAGGGCTGGAATTTAGTACGTGCGCCCCGCCTCAATTTGGGAGAGCCAGATTTTTTATAAGTGTCTCTGCAAAGCTAGATGGACAAAATTAATAGTTCAAACAAATTATCATGGCTCCACAGCATGACCAAGTTCACAGATAATTCTCCGCATGATACAATCTGATTTGGACTCCAAAGCAGCCTGTTGTTAAGTACTTTTCATCTGTGAGATACAATATTGGGTGCATTCGATATAACATTATTAAAAGGGAAAAGAAATGAACCTGTATTTAAATTCTGGCCAGACCGTCGCAACAATCCTCAAATTCCTAAAGATCACGAGAGCTTACTTCTGGCCTACCCATTTTACAAAATTACCAGTTTTGCCAGAAACCACCAGTAGGAAACTTTGCATATGGGGATACAAAGTAACACTGAACATAAATAATACTCCCATTCTTGAACAATGATGTTGTCGGAAACAAAATAGCATTCGATTGAAATTTAACCGGTTTTTCTTATGAAAAATGTATCATAGCAGCAGTATTTGGTGTGAATTTATATACAGATTTAAAACTCATTTTAATGAATCAAAATTTTTATAGAAACAGGTTTCGACTCAGTACATTCACAATTAAAACACGAAGTCATAACCATTTATGCAGTGTGTGTCAGCGTCGAAAATTACACATATTTCTCCCGTCGTGAACAGCGCTATCACCTATTGCTATCATTAAGATTATGTAGTGTCCTGGTCCAAAAATACTATCTTGTGTATCAGGTCAAATAAAAAACTCCAAACATTTCAAATATATTTTTAATAGTTTACATGGCTGCCAACAATCGCTCTTAAGACGACTAAATACATGCATTGCGAGACCAGAGTGTTAAAGGCAGTTCAATTTAGGTGGTGCAATGTAAGCTAAACTACTTCAGTTTAGCGCCATGGCAACAAAATACACTAGTAACTCCGTCGGGTACACACATGTATTTTGCGTGCACATCCAATCAGTTCTCGATAGCATACGTCGATATGTTATATGTGGATATCACACAATACCGCACAAGTTAGAACAAAACTAACAGCGGCAATGAGTTTCCCATGCCCTAAAACCCCCAAGTGCAAGCTATAATGGGACGTCACAATAAAATTAGGAATTATGGATCGCGGAACCACGAGGGTGCCATACCTCAAACCCCTTAAGTCCAGAACCGGAGCCTTAATCGAAAAACAAAAAAGAGGCATCGGCATTTATCATTTTACTATGAAATAAAACCAACATGAGAAAAAATCGAAAGTTAAGATAAAAATAACCTTGCTTCCGTGAAGGGTACTAAAATGGGAAAACCCTCATTTTGATCTCTGACAATGGAACCAGTCTTCAAATCAAAAACGCCCGACCAATAATTCATACTGACTAACTCGTCTTTAGGTTTTGGTTAGTACGTGTGCCCCAACCACCAGAGATGTTGAAGAAACTCGTTTACCATACACAGTCGACGTAATCCGAAATGTCTCACAGCTTTGAAATTGCAAACTGCGACAAAAAACTCTGAGAAGAATTAACTAAATAGTTTTACATCATTGAGCTCCATTCAGCTGTCCCCTTTTTGTTACTGTCCACGAAACACTGATGCCACGCCAAATACGATTTAATCTGAAAAAACTAATAACAAATGTTCATGACGCCTTCTTAATAAAAGCATGACACTTTATCATCAAATATATAAACCCTTCAGACATGGAGCGATCCATTTCGACACTAACCACTCTTGGTTCTGCAGAGGAGGTGAAATTCAGGGAGGGTTATGGTATCTGGCCTCTCCACAGATGGGCGAAGAGTTCACAGGATTTCGGCTGTGCTCACCAAGTCATACCCTCCAAGGTAAATTTTAACCTCCAAGAGGTATTTTGAGATGACATCAAGAATTATCGTCCAAACAGAAAACGGTTATAACAAAATTCAATATTACGGCGTATATTTCGACTATTAATAACAAAATCTTAAAAAATGAAGCGTGCCCTGCAGAAATATTTATTTCAGTAGGTAAATGACAAATATGCAAAAAACAACAAAAATGTTGTAAATGCATGAAAAACACGAAAAGTGCCACCATAAAACCTCCAGTTGACCTGGGGAATTTTCAGTTCCCCCATGTAAATTTTTAGCCTTGTGGAGAGGCCATAGATTTATCAACAAAAACTACCTATCACCTGGTTGAGGCCATTTGCCTTCATCTTTCTCGGGCCTTCTTTGCCTTCAAAATTGAAACAAAATTTTTTTGCAGTTTAAAATGACACCACAACATTGAACCCACTCCGAAATTTAGAAGTCACCCCGCCCTTACAACAAAGTGGACATGTGATGTGATTCGCGTCATAACTTATGCGTTTGTATTGTGATAGTAGCCAACGCTAATTGTAATATTACATCAACACTAATAATCATAGTAACAATGTACGTCATACGTGCGTCTACTTTGTGGTCAAACTTCTGCATCCAACGAAATCTGTGTCCATCTGTATTAGTTCATAATTTTATAAAAAAATTTACATAATTTGTTAAAAGGATCAGTCTTCATATTATACGACAGTAACGAATCTATAGTTAAGACTCTACACATTCGTAGGAAAATACAAATTATCGTTATGTAACGCCATTCAGCGGGAAGGTACCGAACTCTGTTTCGTCAGTCTTTCGGCTCGTATGAAGTCCAGCACAGTAACTGGAGCTACAAGTGGAGACTCATAAATAGGTCATTTTCGCACCTTCTAGTCAATTTACCCACCCTGGAGGAATGAAAAGATGAATCATCTTTTCGGCCTGTATTCGAACATCTAATCGTCCGATCAAAAGTCATATGCTGTCCCATGGAGCATCAAGAATTATCAATAACACCACACCATTATAAAATGGTACAATATACACACTGGTATAACCATTATTACATACCATTTTGAAAGTTCATAAAGGCAAAATAAATGCATCCGAATAAATATCGTTTAAGCTTTCTTCGTGCACTCTATTCATACAAAGAATGAGCCAAATTTTATCTGCTTACACTATGGTTGTTCTCTCGTCAAAATTACGAACGGATTGCGCAACAATACGCGTTCACAATATGTGTCATTAATGTTCGCAGTTTAGCCACTGCAAATAGGGGCTCTGAGATGTATGAACTAATAGTCACATCCAGTTCGGCCCCATCTGCCCGCATTTAGAATCACTCTGCTGTATTACCAGACCTCCAGAATAGCGGGGTTAAATGAACTAGAGTATTTGGTGTACGGTACTCCGTTTGCAGGCCTCCCCTACAACGGGAGTCTGTCCGAGCTTGCAGACAAGTCTAGGTCAAATAAATAGCCGTCTGGTAGCATCATTAATACAAACGTAATTTACGTACATATACATTTGTTTCTCAGCGCTATCAAACGACGTGACAAATCGCACGATCTGTGTAGGCGGACTTAGCTTTATTGTTACTAATCGCGTCTAATTGCCATGCACGCCTCGCCATTTGAGACCCAGGTCTAGTGGTGTGATTCTACCAAAATGTTCACGACCAAGAAAATAATACTAAAATAACACCTACTTGTGCATGTGCAGCCTAGGTGTTTTAAGACTGTGAACTGACTTGACAACTGAGCTACCTAGGAGCACCGACCTAAGGAATACTCGCCCATATATCGACGAATTCATACCTAATTCTTCACTACTTACCATTCAAACATACAAATAAGACGAATTTGTCACAAGTGGATAAACTAACAAACTTACCAACTTATGGCGGCTACATGATTGTGCTAAAGTAATAAGCTCCACATAATTGTTGTTAATCGCAGAAATACCACAGTTCGCAAGCTCAGATTTAATGCAAATTTGTAACTTTGTTCTCCACATCTGAAAACAGAAAACATTTAGCAACAAGTTGATGCACAAAACCGTTAAAATAACAGAATCAAATTAGGTCTTTCATCAACCAGTCGTCATTTTGGCACCAGACTAAACTTTTTATATATTTCACGAGCTTGCATCACCAGAATACGCCCTGTTTTGGACCCATTAGTAGCAGAAATACATTGGCGTACCCAATTGGGGCAGTAACAGGCAATGCGCCCCAAACAGTTTGGAAGTTTAGCTAATGAAATAGACCGAAAATATTAGCAAATTTTTCGTCCGTTCACCTCCAAATGTAAATCCTGAACTTGCCGTCATATGTAAATATTGTGCAAGCCCATGCAGGAATTCTATATGATGTTATTCGAACAATATCCGCCAGAAGTGACGTGTGCTCGCACAGAACGTTTTGTCATGATACGAGTCAAAACTGCCTCTAAAAATAAGACCCAGCGCAAATTCCAAATTTAATTTAATTTTGGCCACAAAAATTAAAAATACCTGCCAATTTGCTCAGTTATAATCTTAATACTAACTAGAAACATACTGCGGTATAGATACAAACATACTTTCTCCAGGTAAAATTTTGCTTCTTATTCAGCTACAACATTACCGAATTTTCCAATGTTAGACTAAGAATTATGCCAAATTTTACATTGATTAAAATGGCCAAAATTTTCTCTGCACAGATGAAATTTTACGTATTTTTACTACATATGTATATGATTTTTTCTGAGCTATAGTGTTTTAAATCTTTTTCCTTAGTTTACAGAAGCCATACAACGGTTCGTGCCTCCAGACATTTTTAAATTTAGGGGTTCCGGCGGGACTTTAGCAAGAGGAGGATTCTCGCAGTCAAGTCTGACCCGAATTCGGGGGACTTCGGTGAATGGGGGAAGCAAATATTTTTATATGTGTTATTTCATATATATATCTGCGCTAGTATTACTGCATTCTCTCTGCAGGTGAGATAGGCAAAAACACCTAAATTCGCTAAAATTGCACCTTGCGTTAGATAAAAACACCTCAGGGTGTCAAAATCAAAAATTTAAGGGTTCTAACTTTCGGGGATGGACAATAGGAGTCAGCGGACGGACATGAGGGATCAGAACCCTCTTCTCACTTACAGCAGAGCCCAAGAACAATTTTTTCTTCTTCCAAGTATAAACATCCACATTACATAAATATATTCAAAGGCATCCCGATATATTTCGATTTCGTTGCCATAAGCCTGTCCGGACCAAAAATTTGCGCATACTGCATCGCTACCACAGGGAAAAATCTATGTTGTTTTTAACCAAAATTAAGAAAAATTTAAATATTTTTAGCCCATCAGAAAAAAACCCAAGATCTTCAATCACACAGAAAAATGCCTAAAGACCGGAAGCCATGAACTATAGAGGCCAAAATTTACAGTGGGGGCATAAACCAGGGGAACCTGGAACAGGGAGGGGGAGTCGATATCGCGTAGCCCATCTTACCTATGTGAAGACGCCAGATGATTGCAGTCATTACTGGCTCGTGTTGCAATTATCTTTAGGAATCTGTGCTGTTGATACATTATAGCACAACTTTCAAGAAAAGTGATAACCAACCCTTGTATTGAGCGAATATCGAGCAAAAGAAGCCTTATGGAAATGAAACTGCAAAAAATTTAGGTATACGTTTATAAACGTCATTGCATACAGCTACGGTCGAAAGTAAGTGCAGGCGCAGACGGCGCCATTTTTCATCTGTTCGTTTACGCGCATATGTATCAGATTATTCAGCTCATTTGCGTCTGTACAATTTTTGCTATTGTCCGTGAGTGTAAAGCACACGCCCAAACTGAGGTTTCGTTCGAGAAACTTTCCATATTGTTCGAAACTGTTCGAGATTTCAGTGATGGTTTTGAAAGTAAAGTTTTTTCGATGAAATATTGAAGTTTGCTCAGGACTTGGTAATAACTATGTAATTATATTTTGTTCGACGCTACTTCGGAGCATGATACTTACTTGTGGCGTGTAATATTGTGTTAACTGAATCTATATTTCTTTGTTGACCCAAATTCAAGTAAAGTCAGTATTATGATCGTATGTAACTCCATAATAATTGAATCCAAATACTTATGCATTTTTGGAGAGGCTATACTTTCATGGTCACAAGTGGTTTGGACTACGGACTGATTTCACCATGTGCCCGTATCTGATCGAAACTGATGCGAGAGACCCCACTTTCCAAATGCTCCGCGTTCGTAATTTCCTTTCGTTCGTTCATTTTCAATCACTCAATTAAAACCCCCATGTTCCACTAAATCTATGGGTCATTTCACGAAACCATGTACTTTTGAAACACCACTTTTTGAAGCCAAAATGAAACGTTTTCGAATGTACAGTGTCTAGACCCCTTCCGATGTAAAAACCCTGAATTTTTCGAATATCGAGGTCTCTATGCAAAACTAGCTACCTGAAACCTGCTACAGGGGTTGGAAAGGACCCCCTGGGGGTCAAATTTTAATCCGAAATAAGTCATTATTCTGTAGTGTTGACGGAGTGACACGCGAACCATGGTTTGTTTTTATGCAAGTCCATCATAAATGGTCCTAGTCAAGCCATTTGGAGCACTTGCGACCTAAAATTGATGCTGCTAGGGCATTATTGGGGTTAAAATCGACCAATTTAGAACAAGCCTGTCGCAGAAGTTTTTCTAGCGCAACGAGACAGCACCTACAGATACCATTTTATGCTCACAAACCAACCATGAGCGGGGGACGTCTGAGAAAAAATTTCAGGCAGATCCTTAGGCCTTGTAAAAAATGGCACCCCGATATGTTGAGTCGGGGGGGGGGGCTACACCTCAGGTCGGGGGGGGCTACACCTCAGGTCGGGGGGGGGGGGCTACACCTCAGGTCGGGGGGGGGCTACAGCTTCCTACAACATGCAACGCGCCAAACTTTAGCTATATACTTTTATACATTCTAGATGTAAGCTGGTGTAAAACAAATACAATTGATCTATGACCAGTTTACATTTAAGTGATGATACCAAGGACAATGCGTGTAATAGATGTGCGGGCAGGCAGAAGGGTTTCCTAGCTGCCCAGTTAACAGCACGGCCCCATATCATAATGCAATGATGATGAACTTATATACTAATATGATTCTTGCGACCTTCGATTACTTTTATTATACATGCGGTCGGGGGGGGCTACACGCCAGGTCGGGGGGGCTACATTTTCATTAAAATTTTTTAATAGATGGGTCGATTCTAGTGGGGCTTTACTATGTTTATATCCGGCCTATTGTAAGACTGTATGCTAAATTTGGCTTATTTAAATTTAAGTTTGGTCAGGTCGGGGGGGGGGCTACATTTTGCATACCCCATTTTTGGCATTTTATGACCTTCGACCTCATAATGAAATAACACATGGACAGACGCTGATATTCTTTTTTTTTCAATGACACCTGTACTGATTGCGATTACCGTTATATAGCATTTTTGGCGCTAGTGCACTTTTACGTTATTTACCAGCGTCTGAAAGCTGCCAGATTTGACCTTGGTCGGGGGGGCTACATGTCAAGAAAAAAAATTTTCAGAAGCTTGACGTCAGCTTCAGTGTCGATGCTTACTCCCAAGTTTTTCCGGAAAAATTAGCAAATACCAATGCATCACAGTGTAATGAAAAACACATATATGTATCACGTGCTAGCGATACGGCGAACGTTTATATTAGGACATGTGTTTTTGGCTTCATTTGGCCAACCCGGGTTGAGGGCCTCTGGCTCCTGCTATGTTTGGGGTACAGAGGTCCACCATACCTCGTTATGATCGTCGGATATGCTATTACTACATCTCACAGCGACATTAAATTTCCTTACAAAAGACTGGTGGTATGGGCCAAAAAGTGCCGATGTAGCCCCCCCCCGACTAAAATGACATGGTTTCGTGAAATGACCCCTATGTTTTATTAATACTCCTAAATTTATGTTTTATGTATGCTAAATATTTTAAACTTGAATAATTACTATCTGTCTACAGGCCAGAAAAACGCTCATTATGTGCAACGTATAATTTACATAAAAAACAGTAGCACTGAATTCATGGTGTATGCTGGTAGAGGTAATTCGGATGCGTCCACTTGCACGATCCGCTTGCGCCGCGCTAACAAGCGTGACATCGTAAATTTTGTTGTTTTTTGTCGGACCCAATGGCATTAATTTTGGCGTTTTATGTAGTGTCTCAGATTTATCCAAGTTACCACTACCGCTCTGGTACCACTACAGCTGTCGACGACGCTTATTCTACTATTTGAGGCTGTTGTATTATCTACGACGACGATTTCGCTGGTGTCCCTTGTGCGAGAGGTTAAGCTGGGACCGAAACGTCGAAAATTTGAAGGTAAACGACCTATAAACGAGGCACGGCGAAAATTAGTTTTCTCTGCCACCTCGTTATGCGTTGTTTTAACCTCCATTAAATTCTGTCGTTGTTGTTACCAAACTGCCCATTTCTCGCTAGGACTTGACATGACACTGGACTGTCTATTTGCATCGCCATCGCGACGAATCTTTGGATACATAGGTGGGGACCATTTCAACGGTTGATTCATAAAAGCTGGCGGAGGTATGATTGAACGCCGTTCCATACCGCGATAGGCAACACTGTTATATCGCTCTGGAGCAATGGTAGCCGGTCCTGACTGTTGTCCACCATCACCCGACGTTGAGATTAACTGCTTCTCAGCTCTGCATCCAGCAGAATTGTTTGTCGACATTGTTGCGATTGTTGCAGCAACCTTTAGATGCGCAGATCCCAATATAACCTTCGTACTTTGGCTACACGTATGTTCGGATTCTAATGTTTCTATTGATGCTGAAATATTATTAGTTTGCTGTAAAGCACAGTCCCACAAATCATCTTGTTCATCCATGAGCAATATAATTTCCGGAAGCTGCGCTTCCTCGTTTGACATTTTCTAACCTTTTAAAATATTTTAGGGAGACGTTCCGGCATTTAAAAATCCGCGAAATTACTAATAATTATATGCTATTACGTAATAATTCTGCTACTATATCACCTGTTTTACATTAATATGAGTATAAAATGCAGTGGAATTTAAAAATTAATGACGATAAAAGATAAAACATCCCTCTATAATACATAGATTTCGTCATTTTCAGTGTTTGTTACTATTTTTTTGCAATTCCCATGAATTTGTACTACTATTCCATATTTTGGCTGCTGCGTCGCCATGCTACAGTGCAAGTCTCAGATTTCCAGATATTAACGCCGCCTCTTCCTCACGTTATATCGAGTTTGCCCTGGTCTGTTCCTAGATCCAAAATGTTCTACGCTAGTACCCCGACATCTCATTACAGGTGGGTAACCATTTGAGCGTGCACGTCGCATCATTGCTTCACTAAGTTCGATTTGCACAAACTCAATATTCTCATTTATTTCTTCTTCATGCGCACACGCTTGATTTACACGATCGTTACTATTACTCGCCCCGTCACACTGACCCTCGGTATATTCATTGTCGGCTATTTCACCGGTATTCGAGAAGTTGTGTCCGAGTACGACTCATTGGCTGCAGCCGCGCTTCAATCGCATTACCCGATGCATTCCGCTTTTTGTTGTTCGACCCACTGGACCTATTGTAGCTCCTGTTCCGTCCGACGAAATATCGATCATTCTGTAAGGTCCGAATCAAAACTGTGCAAATTTTTTTGGCTTTGCCCTTCACCACTGGTGTGAATAAGTAGACGTTATCCCCTTCTCGAAATGGTAGATTCCATGCCTTTTATCATGTTGACGTTTCTGTTTTGCTTTAGCTGCTCCCATTACTTCCTTAGCCAACTCTCACGTCCATTTTAACTGGTCACACAATTCTTCTAATATTCCTTGCTTGAAACGGATTCCCGCTTGTGTAGTAGTATGTCTATTGGCAGCACTGTATCACCACCGAAATTCATAAAGAACGGCGTTTCGTTCGTTGATTCGTGAATGCTGCTTCGATAAGCAAAACATGCACACGGTAGAATTTAGTCCCAATTATCTTGACTCGTGTTAACGTGTAGACTAACCAGTGTTTCCAACGTACGATTGAATCGTTCTACCATGCCATCATCAGCGGGATGGTGCGCAGTGGTGTGCAGCGTACGCACACCGAGCAATCGACACGTCTCTTTCATCAATGCCGCTGTATAATTTGATCCCGATCTGACAAGAACATGTGTAGCACGCCAAAGCGGCAAACAACTTCTTCGACAAACACTTTACGATGGTAGCTGCTTTCCTATCAGATAAGGCGAAACATTCAACCCATTTTGCGTAAAAGTCCATGAATACTACCACGTGCTTATTGTTCGATTTCGTTTTTGGGCGGCAAACAACTTCTTCGACAAACACTTTACGATGGTAGCTGCTTTCCTATCAGATAAGGCGAAACATTCAACCCATTTTGCGTAAAAGTCCATGAATACTACCACGTGCTTATTGTTCGATTTCGTTTTTGGTAATGGTCCAAGAATGTCACTTGCAATCTGATACCACGGTGCCACGCTGTCAATCGGACGTAGTGATGGTACAGTCCAACGCACTGGATTTTTGCGCGTGGCGTGCACACCAATTTTTGACATCACTGTGTACCGTAGGCCAACAGTAACTGTCAGTTACTTTCTGGAGCGTTTTTCGAACTCCAAAATGCCCTTCGAGTGAATGATCGTGACAGGCGTTTAGTACCTGTTGCCGTTGCGATTCAGGAACATATAGTTGCCGTCGGCCACGTGTTGTGCCCACGTGGTATAATATGCCATCGCTTACAGCCCAGTTGGCATTGTCAGCTTGTTCTTGTATCTTTTGCTTTATGCCTGTCGCTATTGCGTCTTCAAAACGAAACTTCCGTACGTCCACTTTGTTGCCATTTATCGCCTCAAGAGCAACCATTGTGGCCATTGTATCACTATATTCCGTTTTTTCATCCTGCTTTTGACGTAGCATCGTGCTACACGTTTCGGTTGTACCATCCATTATAGGCTCATTCTAATCTATTAGCTTGCGCGACAGTGTGTCCGCATTCTTGTTTTCCTTTCTTGGTCAGTGAATTATCGCGACGTCGTACACTTGTAGCACCAGACTGCATCGGCAAAGTCGACCATATGGATCCCTAGCAGTAAGTAACCATTGTAGCTGCTGGTGATATGTTACCACAGCGAACGACTGTCGGTATATGTACGGTCGTAAATATCGTATTACCCAGACGACGGCTAATGTTTCCCTCTCGACAACCCATGCCCATTCGCTTGTTGATGGCTCGATTATGCGATTTTTCAACATTTCTTTGACTTTGTCGGACACGACTTTACGCAAAGAAAACGGTGTTCTATACGGTCTTTGTCCTATTGATTGTGCATTACCAGTATCGATGCGATGATATACGCCTTTTGCGGTGCCGAGATCTTCATCTCCTTTAGCAAACAGATCTGAATATTCGTTTAGCAGGCTTCGCAAACGTTCTTTATAGTCCTCTAGAAAATTGGAATTTGTTAAATTTAGATCATGCAACTCAGTCTCCTCGCTATTAGGTTTGCCAGTTATAAGGTTAACTCGCTTCAGCATATCGTTCGAAGCGTATCTTTGAACATATAATTCAGATAGCTGTTCTGTCGATAATCACATAGCTGTCGCAATTCGTGTGCATGAGTGTAAACTGACTGGCATCGTAGTCGGGTTCAACAAACGTATTGGTATGTTGCCATTGGCGCTATCTACAACAGCTGGTGCGAGTGCAACCAAGTGTTTGTCTATAAACTTTAATCTTGGTTCGATGATGCAGGCATCGTCACTTGCTATAGACAATGAGCCTGACGTAACGAATTCGCACATCGGCGGTACGGACACAGTATCGCTTAATGCCACACAATTGTTTGCTTCGGATCAATGGTTCTACTAAAGCATTAGGTCTGCTTGTCTATTCGATTGTTTCCAGCGCTGTACTAGAGCGTAATATTCCCTATTTTTTCTTTAAATGACGTTCAAGTGTAACACCATACCGAGTAGCTTGAAAAATCAGCAACTTTCCTGCGTACGAGCAAGTTTCCAGGGTTATTGTCATTGGAATCGACCCTTCGACAGAAACTAAATATCCAGATGCGGATCGTAAGGGCGCATGTTTGCTTGGTTCACAAAAAGTGCCGCCCGTTCCAACAATCGATGTCATAAGGCTGCTTGATATCAAGGACACCTGTGCGCCGGTGTCCAACAGCGTTTGCACTCTGTTCCCGTTTAACTCACTGTGACAGTTCCATCGGTCGTAATTTCGGCACTCGAACACGCCAAATTGAATGGCCGAAACGTTTCTTACTGTGGCACATCCATCTGAGGTTGATCATGATTTAAAGCTGTTGCTTCGGTTTTTGACGGCTGACTTGGGCATTTGTGTCGAGCGGTTGATGAAGTGTCGTCTAACAAAACGACTATGAGCAGGAGCCATTACATTCGATGAATAGTTTGTAATTTTCCATGGCCAAGACGGCTGTAAGGCGGCCATCCTTATTATTACTCGCAGGCGACTGCGGATCATTTTCCATAGAACAGTTATCGATACATACAAATAACAAAGAAATATCCACAATTGCCGCACGTCGACACTGATTTCCCAGACAAAACTAAATAGTCTGTTATTGACTATGCGAGCCGCTGCTATTGTTATTCTCGAATCGTCATTTCCTGCTTTTTGGGGCAGTATCTAACATGTCCATTATGTGTTGTTGGCACCTAAATGCTCGGAAGACGGCGCATTTGTGATCGTATTTCGTCAAAGCTGTACATAACAATAGGATGTACTGTAGCTTGTACGACTCCAAGCTACACCAATATGAAGATCGAATTTGGTATCGAGTTATTCTTTCGATATTGCCGCTTGTACGATACAGAAAATTACCGTCTCGTTTCGAAAATGGAATTTGCTGCCGCAAGTGGCAGTCAATTTCGGGACTGTAATCGGTTATTACGTTTGTCATGGTGTCTAGGCAACCCTGTTTGTTTTTGCGTAGCGTAAGAAAATTGAACAGGTATATTTTTGGTACACGTTCCATTCATCGGTAGAAAATTAAATTGAGTGTCAATCAATTCATGGCATGGCATGCTCCTTGAGGCTATTGCAACCAAATTGGAATGGCTGAGCCAAGCTCGCATTGCTAATGTCGAGTTTGCCACCAGTAACAGTTCAGATTGTCGTATGACGTGTTCCACTTGGTGACGCACCGTCATCATCGCATGGTCGTAAGTGAATTCTAGCGATCGTGACGTATGAACTTCGAGTGCTTGAAGGCTTGCAGCTAATAATCCCGACATGGCTACTCCCGTTTGAGCCATCACGGACGATGACGTTGGCGAGTATGCGCATGTGGCGATAAGTTTCGAAAACCACGTACAATAGTGTGCGCATTGAATTTCATCGAGTGTCCCGTTTTCACATAAATACGTTTCTCAATAAATACGTAATGTTCCGCCTTAGTCGCCGGACTTTGCTGCACGTGTAGTACTCTTGGTCTTGCCCCGCGTTGGTGTTGGCCACTGTCATTGACCGGCTCTCATCATTCATAAATCCAACTGCCTGTTTTGTGTGAGCTGGAACAGAACATCGGCGATGGAAGTTTTACGAACGTCGTCAATCGAACGGCGTACTTATACGATACTAGCTTTCAACATAATTTCTGTCATCGCAGAATTATCAGACCAGTATTACTTTACGTTATTGTGCTTGGTGAACACTTTCCACCCCACGTCGCCGATCGATGCTGTATCGGCTGTCACAACTCCGACGAAACGGGTTAACTGGGCGAAGTTACTTTCCAGTTCCGGTTGCGTTTCGGCATCTGTTGCTGTTGACCATGTATTTACTACTGGCCTCAGTTGTCGAATGACATTCGTGCCCACACCGGTTCGATTGCTTCCAGCGGTCGCATTTCTACTTTGGTTATATTGGTTATTACTAGAACCCAGTAGTTTCTACACGTTATAGGTCCACCTCGATTATTCTGTGCATTTCAGCGAGCCCTGCAATCTTCCGTTCAGTGTCCGACACAACGATGGTATTCACAGTACGCCCGTGGTGGTCCAGTTGCTCTGCAATCGTGAGCAGTATGCCGGAGTTGGTAGCACAACTGACATATCGGCTTGTTGTTAATGTTGGATCTCTGTCGTCCATACATAAGCAAATTTCGATTGAAATCACTATATGCGTTGTTCCGACATTGTTGGCAGGCTGGTTGCCAATTCCACGAATCGGCGAACTTGAGGCCGCTTTACAATTTCTATCGACCATGTTTACCGTCTGGAACGCTTCTATTTGATCTAGACGCTTGGACAATTGATCGAACAAAAGCAACGAGGTCGAAGCCGGTATATTGATTCTGTGCCATATCCGGGTGGTACGTGATCATGCTAGCTATGCCGGGTGTTGCGTTGTTGACTGGTGTTGAATGAGCTACCAAAGCTTCTGCTCCCAGCTTCGTTTTGATCTGTTTTGCAGCCAACAAGGTTTCCGACATAGTGCTTGGACCCATGACTTTCAGTTCTCGAATTCTACGTCGCAGTACAGCTATAAATTTGTTTTTCAGATTGGTTTGCTTTTCGGTTTCGACATTCATATAGCTCAATGCTGAGTGAGCTAGTTCTGTCAACGCTTGGGCATATTCTGCAACTGTTTCGTTTGTCTTTTGCGTGTAAATGTCGTACTGGTCGCTGAGAAATCGTCGTCTGTCTTCCGTCATAAGCGCGTTGTTCAGACTGTTTGTAAGCTGCTGGTAATTCTGCCGGACATCCGTAGAAAGAATGAAATGAATTTTGCCCGACCAGCAAGGTGCACGCCGAGCAAGAATGGTATATTGACATTTGGCCAGCCGTTAGCTGTAAATTATATTTCGAATTCGTTGACCAACCACTTCTGGAAATCATCGCCTTTATCGCCGCTAAACGGCGTTATCGGTATATTGGGCCCCCGGTTTACCACCGGCGTCCGATCTGTCTGTTTTGGCGCTACTTCAGCTGCTGTAACTGCTTGCTCGATTGATGCCACTTGTTGATTCAGCGCTTGCTTTGTTTCGAGTTGTTCCTGTTTGATCGTCGTATCCAGTGTCGTCAAAAATTCGTTGTGTGTGCTCAACCGAAGACAATCGGTCAGTGGCAACCTGTTCTACACGTTTTACCAAGATGTCAAGCTTGTCTATAGTACGTTGTTCTGCTCTTGTGTCACGTGCTGCAGTTGATGGACCAGCTACAGAATTGCATCGATCCGTCAGAGTTGCGTTTTATCGTACCCCACCGAACAATCTGTCTATTTGACAGAATCTACGCCCGCTGTGGTTTCCGTTTTGCACTCATTTATTGTGACTGCGAACCGTCGATGTTGAAATCACGAAAACGACTAAGTTTTCTAACTCCAGCAGCTTATATTATATTTATTGTAGACAAAACAACCAAACTATTATAAAAATGTTTTCTTTCACAGAGAATCTAATATCGCTTGGCATTTTGTATGCCACACAATGAAGAACTCCCATGTAAAAAATTCATACATAGAACTACACTGCAAAACATTACACCACGAATTACGAAAACTGTTACACTTTTACACACGAAGACTGTTACACTTGCTGTGAACGGTACTAAAATAGGGTAAAAACCCGTCACCGTACCCATAGAACCATGGATTGCCGAACAAAACCAACGCCGGCAATGAGTTTCCCATGGCCGAAAACCCCCAAGTAAAACTTTTCAGCCGCCCAGGACGTGAGAACAAATTTTCGAATTTCGGGTCGAGCAAACACGAGGTGCCATACCTCAAATCCCATAACTCCAAAACCGGAGCCTTAATCGAAAAACAAAAAAGAGACATTGGCATTTATCATTTTACTATTGAATCAAACCAAGCAGAGAAAATATTCAAAAGTTAATATAAAAATAATCTTGCTTCCATT
Source organism: Trileptium ribeirensis (assembly GCA_030248225.1). Lineage (NCBI taxonomy): Eukaryota > Metazoa > Nematoda > Enoplea > Enoplida > Thoracostomopsidae > Trileptium > Trileptium ribeirensis. The sequence goes on along the minus strand of JASANE010002671.1, from coordinate 53,571 downwards.
GAAGGCACTAAAATGGCGTAACAAAACCCTCATTTTGACCTCTCACGCCGAACCATGGGGCGCCGTACCCGTAACGCGATGTCACGGAGCAAAACCGACACCCACAATGAGTTTCCCATGCCCTTAAACCTCCCAATTAAAACTTTTCAGCCGCCAAGAACATCAGAACAAATTTAAAAATTTGGGTCGAAAAACCATACCCCCGTACCTCAAACCCCATAACTCGAAAACAAAAGACGTAATCGAAAAACAAAAAAGACGCATCGGCATTTATTATTTTACTATGGAATAAAACCAATCAGATAAAAAAATCGAATGTTAAGATAAAAATAACCATGTTTCTGTAAATGGTACTAAAATGGGGTAAAAACCATCATTTTAACCTCTGACCCCGAACCATTGGAGCACTATACCCCCGTACCCATGGAACCAATTAGAATAAAACCAACACCACCAATGAGTTTCCCATGCCCGAAAACCCCAAGTTAAACGTTTTAGCAGCCCAGGATGTCAGAACAAACTTTCTAATTTTGGGTTGCGGAACAACGAGGGTGCCATACCTCAAACCCCATAACTCCAGAACCCGAGCCTTAATCGAAAAACAAAAAAGAGGCATCTTCCGTAAAGAACAAACTTGCTTCCGTAATGGGTACTAGAATTGGGTAAAAAATCCCCGTTTTAAAATCTGACCCTGGAACCAGACCTCAAATAAAGAAACGCTCGGAAGATGCTGGACTATGTCAGTTGGAATGAGCCCAAGATCATGAAAATCGGTTAAGTCATTCCCAAGTTATGACCGATCACGCACACACATACGGGTTTTGAAAGACTTTTTGAAAGCAATTAAGCTTTAAAACTAAATGTAGATGCTATTCAAACTATTATACAATGTTATTTCCGGTAGAAACTGACTATAGATCACAGAGTAACCGCCAGAAATCACCGCTATTCCTCCACTCTGCCTTCGCCGCTTCCGCTACTGCACGATGGATGTTAATACTATACTGCTCAACCGATGTTCGCTGACCGCACGCTCGAAAAGCGACATTCATTTATGACGCACACAACTGTCAACAGTAACAGTTTCATTTCCTGTTCTCTCCAAAATGCGAACAAGGCAAAACAAATAAGCGAACTATTAACCTCTTTAATGTTGTTCTTGTTCATTTGAAATTCCTTCTTGTAATACTCGATACTTGTTCCGTACAATCCCATGTCAGCGTAGGTTTCCGCTACAGAGTAGTAAAGTGAACCGAGCTTTTTTGACGAAATGATGTCAAGATTTTCTGCGATAGATATCTAGAATAGAATATTTGTAATTTTATGTTGCACTGTTGTACCACGAAATCAATTGCAATAATTCTCAAGTAAACTGATACGCACAGTCTTAGATGACAGTATCACCATGACCTCCTATCCCTGAAATTTTTTCCAAGATTCATGAACTGAGACACGTCAGTTTGGAATATGAAGCGAAGGATACTATTAGGCAGCGTTCGGGTGAAGCGTGGATTCTACTGCCCGTGCTTTTCAACGCACAAGTAATACATCACTTGAGAAACACTTTCGATGCGTTTCGGATTGAAGTTAAAACAAATTTCAAGGTATGTAATTTGTTAAAACGCGTAGCAGAAAACTAGTGATTTGCGAATGATCACTGATTTGAAGACAGAGAAATTACTTGACAAAAAACAGATCAATTGTGTAATGCAAAAACTTGGACCTCGGGGCTCAGTTGGGCCCAAAATGCTACGAGAGGGCTCTCGGCAAGGTCGGGGAGTCGGCACATCCATTTATGGGAGATGGGGATTTTAACAACGAAAAATACTCCACATGGTGTAATCGCTCACATTGCATATCGTACAATTAGTACTACATTAGGTACGAACGAATACATACCACAGCATAATGAAGACCTACACGCTACAATGTCTTTATATAGCCATATCGAATTTCAAAAACATGTAAAATTTAAAATAATTGTCCTGAAAATTCTTGGATAAAACCATGAGGTGTGTGAGACACACAAAATCTAAGGGTTCGGCTAGGAGGTCGCGCGACCCACCCCATATACTAGTAACTCTATCGAGATTGCAGAACGTAGTGAAACATAGTTACACCTACGCCTACACCTTTTGCGTGCACATCAAATCAGCTCTTGATAGCATTCGTCGATATGCCATATGTGGAAATCACACAATACCAGCACAAGTTACAACAAAACTAACACCGGCAATGAGTTTCACATGCCCCAAACCCCCAGGTGCAATTTATCAACAGCCCAAGACGTCAGAACAAATTTTCAAATTTTGGGTCGAGGAACCACGAGAGTACATCAAACCCCATAACTCCAGAACCGGAGCCTTAATCGAAAAACAAAAAAAGGCATCGAGATTTATCATTTTACTATGATTAAATACTACCAACCAGAGAAAAAATTCGAAAGTTACGATAAAAATAACCTTGCTTCCGTGAAGGGTACTAAAATGGTGTAAAAACCCTTTTTGATTTCTGACCCCGAACCAAAGGGGCGTCATACACTTGTACCCATGGAGCCATGGGTGGCAGAGTAAAACCAATACCGGAAATGAGTTTCCCATGGCCGAAAACTCCCAATAAAACTTTTCAGCCGCCCAAAACGTCAGAACAAATTTTCTAATTTTGGGACGAGGAACCATTAGGGTGCCATACCTCAAACCCCATAACTCCAAAACCGGAGCCTTAATCGAAAAACAAAGAAGAGGCATGGGCACCAACCAGAGAAAAAATTCGAAAGTTACGATAAAAATAACCTTGCTTCCATGAAGAGTACTTAAATGGTGTAAAAACCCTCATTTTGACATCTGACCCCGAACCAAGGGGGCGCAATGCCCTTCTACATATGGAACGATGAGTCGCAGAGTAAAACCAATACCGGCAATGAGTTTCCCATGCCCGAAAACCCCAAATGAAACTTTTCAGCAGCCCAGGACGTCAGAACAAATTTTCTAATTTTGGGACGAGGAACCATGAGGGTGTCAATACCTCAAACCCAATAACTCCAAAACAGGAGCCTTAATCGAAAAACAAAAAAATGGGCCATCAGCATTTATCATTTCACCATGAAATAAAACCAAAGAAATTCGAATGTTAAGATAAAATAACATTACTTCCGAGTACTAAATGAAGAGTACTAAAAAACCCTCATTTTGACATCTGACCCCGAGCCAAGGGGGCGCCATACCCTTGTACCCACGGAACCATGAGTCGCAGAGCAAAACCGACACCGGCAATGAGTTTCCTATGCCCTAAAAACCCAAGGTAAAACTTATCAGCCGACCAAGACGTGAGAAAATATTTTCGAATTTTGGGTCAAGGAACCATTGGGACGCTATAACCCCGTACCTCAAACCCAATAAATCCAGAACCGGAGCCTTAATCGAAAAACAAAAAAGAGGCACCTTCATTTATCATTTTACTATGAAATAAAACCGACCAGAGAAAAAAATTCGATAGTTAAGATAAAAATAACCTTGCTTCCGTGAAGGGTACTAAAATGAGGTAAAATGGGGCCAAAAACCCACATTTTGACCCGGATCCCAGAACCAGACCCCAAATCAAAAAGGCTCGGGGATGTACACGGTAAATCGACTATGCCGGTTCGAATGAGCCCAAGATCATGAAGATGGGTTAAGGCCAGGGATAACCGGTACCGAAATTTGCCGGAACCGGAACCGTCCATTTAAAACGGATCCGGCACCGGAACTTGGTCTTCGAAACTTATATATAGTAAAACAGATGAAGGAAGAAATCAAGGTATAGTGGATTTAAAATGCATTAAAAATAACGTTTACATTAAACTTAATGTATTGCGATGGTATTATTGCCTTTCTGACACTTTAAAGAGACTGAGGAAGCTAATAATTTTTATTTATCGATCAAATTTATCATTTTTGGACACCCAGAGCAAAAAATGTCTTCCACTATACACCATTACGTATACTGCGTCAAATCGAATGTACTTACAAAGCGAGGAGCGCAGAATAAACACTTTCGCTCTGTCTCCAGTCGCCTTCCTTTACTACACATACGTTTGTTACATGTTCTTCTGTAGGAAACTTGAAATTATTGGTTTATATGATTCTAAGAGAAAATAATAGATAGAAGGTAATTTTCTGATCAGGTACACTGATTAGGCTAGCGTTAGACAAACAGTGCCCGTAAGTTAGATGATAATGATGATAACTTTCTAATCAGAATGATGTAAATGACTCAAACTGTGATACAGCTCGCACAGTTTCAATAAATACAGTTCATTGCCAAGAACACAGTTTCCGGCTGCGTTGCAAATGTTAGTTTACTTCAATTTAGACTGATTTACCAAGTTTACAAGCGCATTGGCGGGTTCTTGAAGCAATTTATGTTAGCCAAGCATACCCTAAGTACTTCTGCGTTAGCCATACTCTGTTACCGAATTGGACCGGTTTAACTGAAACGTACCGCACAGACTTCTGGATGTGTAAAATAGCTGCTACAAGCAACGACCTGGCTTTGATTTGTTAACAAACTCCTGCAGGTTATTATGAAAAATTCCTACTGAAATTATATGCCCTACTTACGTTTCAAACTGCAAATTGCTTAGTTAATCTTTTCTTTTGCTTGGTTGTATTGGAGCTTGATCATTGTATAATATATATTACATATGTTTGGATCACAGATGAAGCAAAAAGGTGGAAAATTTCAAACAAACTTTTTAAACCGGAATTCCGGTTCCGGTATGGTTTTTTCCCTTTGCCGGAACCGCAACCGGAACACGATTTTCACAGTAACCGGAATTCCGGTTACTCCCTGGTTAAGGCGTTCTCGAGTTATGGCCGATCACACACAAACGGAATTTAAAAGATTTCACCCCAGCAACACACAATCTCCACTACGTTTCCCTACGTTCTGAAAATACACTGGAATACGGAAAGCCAGTGGGTTGTCTTTGATTCTTACAGCCAGCTGTTATGAACATGGAAATAAATAAAATGCACCATTGACCCAAATCACTGTTTCTATCAAAAATATCACCTCCAGGCACTTTTGGAAAGCCAATTCTCAGGCTAGTCCAAACCTCGGAAATTATAGCTGGGGGGCTGAGCCGAGGGCCTAATTTTTTGCCGGATTTTGTCGCTTTTAGACGTTCATTTTTCTCAGAAGGGCGCTTTGAGCCCGTGAGTATCCAAATTTTTGCCGGGGGTAGGAGCCGGGGTACATCCGTTTTGCCGGGGGGCAGCCGAAAATGCCGCCCCCCAACGTTGGACTAGCCAGATTCTCAATGTTCGCCAGTCCACTTTCCCGCTACGCCGATGTTTAACTAAATCCATTAATTTGTAATATCAGTAATTCATGCTTCTTGTTCACCGATTTCTTAAAATCACCATTTGTATTACTAATACGACGTTTCATGTGTAGAATAAAATGTTATTCCCCTAAATTTAAAATTTTCCCTGTGAATCGACTGGCAAAAGTCCCCCTTCACCAATTTTCGGAAGGCTGTGGACAGGAAAATTACTACGATAGAATCCTACCAGCTGCATTATAAATGATAAGCTGACCGGAACAAAATTAAGCAATGTAAATTTCTAAGTTCCAGCAAAAAGAATAAATTTGACATAAGTGTTTTATTTTAAATGGTAATTGCAAAATATTTTTTCAAAAAAACAAGAATCCACAAACGAATGAAGTATTGGGACATGTATGACTACACAGTGCGCTCAGTCTTAACGAAAATATGAATATTTCCAGATTGTACCGGCCATCGTAAACAGCAACATCAAGAAATTCATACATAACATTGAGTTATGGCTAAAGCACATGATCTGTAACGTTATGCTCGGCTCACGTCGCTGGCTCCGCTCAAACTATCTATAAATATCACGGCAATGGATAGCTTACCGATTCGAGATAGTAGCGTGCTGCTAATCTAAGGTAATCGCAATTTAGTTTAACGGCAAAATCCGCAATTCGCTCAGCCAGTTTCATAGCACGACGTTTTGTCACTTGATCGCCAACTTCAGCATTTGCTTTCTCAGTGTTAAATTGATTTATCAACTCGTTCAGGCGCTTAACACTGCGTAAACGGGCGATAAACACATCACTGGAGCAGCTCGATGAACGTCGGAGCGCTTGCACGGCGCGCTGCAGATCAATGCGACCATCTCTGATACGATTTCGTGCAATATTTATCTAAAATATAAAAATAAGCAATTATTATCTGGGCTCTCCATTTGCTGAAAATTTTCCCATGGCATGAACCGGGGACCCCCTGGTTAGGAACCACGGGAGGCCAATTTTGTCGAAACAAAAACGGTTAAAAATCATGTCGGAAACGCTTCCAAAACGCTTTTATTGGAGAGAAAATCTATTTTTACGCAAATTTTGACCAATTTTATGTCGTTTGTGGGGTGCTTTTACGAGGAGAAAAAATTCTGCCAAGAGTGGTTTAATCGGAGGAGCCCAAAATTTTGCCAAGGGGCACATCATTTTTGGCCAGGGGCACTTGAAAATTCCACTCCACAACATAGCCGCCCAATTTGGAGAGCCCAGATTATAAGATCCGCTATTTCAATTATTAAAATTGATAAATTAGATTGTGCCTCAATGAGTTTGCCCTAAATTAATTTAGTACACAGAATATCGTAGGTATGTATTATTGAACGAACTTATTTTTACACCTCGAAAAATATTCACAGTGCGTTGTCTTTTAACAACTTTCATCAAAATGCGGCACCTACACTAGCGAAGCTCGCTTGCGAGCCAGAATTCGAGTGGTGAGAACAATCCCCCGAGCAGAAGTGTGAAAAATATTTGCCACACAATATTTGTGACACTCGCAATGAGCTTGTCGGTCCAGAAAAACCTATATCCGACACTAAAACCAACAATAAACACACATTCAGGAGCTTTTCCCACGACTTCTCAAAAAAAACATTGGATCATCTTATTATATATCATTGGAAAGCCCTGGTAAAGCTACATGGAATAGGCCTAATAGTTTGCGGATACCTCGTTTATTTATTGAGAAAAGTCGCAAAAACTGGAGGAGGTGCCCGAAAAATGGGCCAAAATGACGTCATTTTGCCCCATAACTTTTCCCACGGAAAAAAATTCAAAAATCAGGCTCCGTCAGTACACCTAAATCGACCATTGCGGTTCGAATGTGCTATCTTGCATCAAAATCCGCCCAACCGTTATCGAGATCCAGGTGTGACAGACACACACAGACAGGACCTCCTCAACCACCCCTCCAAAGCCAAAATTGAAAATTCTCGTTCCACTTGCTCGCTTCGCTCGCTCATTCCACTCAAATTCAATTATATTACACAGAATACCATACTGCACCAATGAACAGTGAAACTGTACGGTCATTCAAATTCCACCAATTGAGAGAGTAAGGCTTACTCATTTAGACAACAGTAGATAAGCCTTAACTGCATAATTGCGGTTACAAAAATAGCTTAGACAAATTTTTTCAAACAGACTCTAGCATAGTGTGAGCCGCAGTTATTGCAGCTTCATGATCACGCCTGTACAACATCCAAGATGACAAAACGCGATGTAATTATGTAAAGAAATGATTAGTCTTACTTTCGAACGCAAATCATAAACATCTGCAAGTTCTTCAGGCAAATCTTTTGGAACATGTTTAATCGCAGTGCCTGCAGCAGTAATTGCTGCTTCGAAGTCGCCACGTTCCAGCAGCCAAGAAGACATAATGTGATATAAGATATAGATAGACGGGTAGCTGTAAAAATTTACAATGTACATACATTTTTAGAAATTTAACATAATCAATAATTTTAACCCAAAGTCAGAAATATTACGAACAAGCTTAGCTGTCGGGAAGCAACCTTAAGTTGAAATTTAACGCTGACTTAGATTGGTTATTTCTTAAGAGAAATGTGTCACAGCAGTATTTAGTGTCCAAGACCCTACTGATGAAATTGTAATTTCCAAGAAGTAAATTAAAAAAAATAGATTTCGAAGTCGAACATTAGCCCAAAAAATAATAAAAAAACCACTACGCCATGCACAATGAACAGATGCAATATTTTATGTTTAGATCTTACGCTGAGGAATACACATTGCCATTGTTATTTTCTGCTATGTGACCTGTTCAGTATGTGAGATATGCACTATGTATAACGAGTTTTTTAATTGTTCTTAACAAACACATGTTTAGAGAAAGGTTTTTATGTAGCTATGTAACCAACCGTTGTAGCAACCCACCCCATACATCTGGACAATGTTTACTTCGATATAAAAAAAGAGTCCAGCCACGCATATTGTTTGAACGACTGCGGTGATACGACCTTTCCGATGCATTTAGATCTCTAGGGAATACTGTAAACGGCACGGGACCCAAACGTAAACAGGGAACCACTAACATCATTCAATGATAACATATCACCGGCAGTGAGAAATTTAATCGGTAAGCATAGATACTGAGCTCAATATCACCCATATATCTCCATCGGGCATAGACATATGACTGTTGCAGTTCGAGCGGGCGAGCACATATTTCGGGCAGGGAGGGAGCTACCATCATTTCTGGTGGGTGCTGTACATAACACCACCGCAATAACGAGGCATATACAGCTACATAGAGATTCTTTCTGTAAAATGAGACCAAGAAAACCCTATTTTCAACGTTTATGGATAAATGTTCATTTTCCTTTACTGTGGGTCTTATAGACTTATTTTTATCACATTGTTAATGCAACATAAATATTAAATTTTACAACAACCAACATAGCATTTCAATTCGAATCGTATTTCGCCCTTTCGATTATATTTAATACCACAATTTCTGGTGGATGCCGTGCATAACACTACCGTAATACCGAGGAATATTCAGCTACATGCTACAAATTATGGCTAAATTCTTACGCAGCAGCACGTACTGACCCAAATGAAGTTGCAATGCAGATAACCATACATTGTAATCAGGGTTTCCGCGGGTGCTGCATCCCAGAATTCAACGCGATTCAAGGAGAATTAAGGAACATTTTGGAAAAATTCAAGGAGATCTTTCTGCAGCAGATCATCAACCGTATAGTTGATATGATGTTTCATTGCAAATAATGTTGACAAAAATATCGGGTAACAACAGCATTTATTTGGGCATCCCAGTAACGGGCAGCAATATCCATTTGCCCACGTTGTGATATTTTGTTTAAAGCCTCATCGAACAGAATTACGAAAAAGTCAAACTGTGTCACCTGCGAAACAACACGGTCTTGAAAATACGGAGCCATTCCAAACACAAAACTGTATCCAATTTTGCCGCGACCAATCGAAAAGATTTTGGCTATGTCGCTATCGGGAAACATGACAGAAAATATGGAACCAATACCATCACTACATCTGTAAGACAGACGACTGCGTACTGCCTTAAGACACCAAAGTATCTTAGTCCTGTTTGCATCATTGGAAATCCGTAAGCTTCCTAGTGACGCCTGGCCGGAAGTTGAAGCAACGGACTCTTGTCCTTCGTGAAAGAAGAGTGGCTATATTAGGTTGACAATAAACTATGTGCTGCGAGTCCTTATGTTTCTGCGATTCTGATGACATTAAGCACAATTGTTTTGGGGCTGCCATACAGCACAAAATTCAAAGAGCTTAACGGCGCCGTAGCCAAATTCAAGGAGATACAAGGAAGTTTTCCTGATTCAAGGACCGCGGACACCCAGTGTAATACTGAACCAAAAATAAGTCAAACAAAACGGGTTAACGGGAAACCCCATTTTAGCAGAACCTTGCAGCGTAAATAATGCCAATAACAGCACACTAAGTGCTGCTATACAGATGGTACACTTGTCGATATATAATCCATAAGATGTTTTGTCGGACCCATTTTGATCGAACCTGGACCGATTCGGTCGACTTTTACAACCGGAAGAAGTTTAAATCTGTTGTTGCGTCTAACTACAGGGCACAAGTATACATCTTAACCTTTCCAGTTTTCCGCGAGTAAATTCGCCAGCTGAAGTTGAGGTATGCGTGTCACAGAAACGTACACCAACGAAATTTTGCACTCTTACCAGTGAGAATGAATGGTTACGCTCGTTCCACTCACTACAACCATAATTCAATTATATATATATAGATTCAACGGTTAGTACAAATATAAACAAACAGTAAACCATTATCTTAAACTGGTAACGATAAACATACCGACTGCCACTAATCAAGCGCTCGCCTTCATCAATTCCAAGCCGCATAAGTTCAAAACCATTCTCAATTCGACCAGCGTTGTATTTTGATTTAGCCAAGTTACAAAAATAAGCAGCGGTCTTGTCGCGCATTTCCGACGTTGAGATATTTCCGGAATGACAAAGTGCCTGGCATGATTGATGAGCTTTATTAAGCCAATCGTCCGCCTGAAATGCCAAATACATGCGAAGTCGAAATATCGCCGAAAACGAATTTATTAAACTATTATATATATGCTTCGAAAATGCAGTCAAAACCATTTTAATCTGAAAAACGTAGCAATGCAACGTTATATATACCTTTCTTTTTTAATTAAATTAATCTTTTCCTTTCAAATAAATTATTTTACTGTCAACTTGACCTCGGCACAGTTTATGAGTGGCTCTGGGCTTTCGACTATCGGGGCTATTTGGCAATCAGAAATTAGAGAAATATAGTCATAATATGATAATGTTGACTATCTACCGAACAGTGAAATCGGACCAGCTTAGTTAAAATATAGCAACATTATGCACACTAAAATTGAAATTACGCGACTCCAACTGCAAGTGTTATGAAGGACGGGGTTACGGATTTTGGTTCAGCACAAAGTGTGAACCCGTGTTTCACAGCATTTTCAATTTTTCTAATGTTCCGCCGTTTGAGAAAACTAACTCTGACACACTGAACAGAATTTTTATTCAATAGCAAGAGTTACGAGCAAATAAAGCCTTACGAGGAAATTCAATAAATTTGTAAAGTGTACAAAACTAGTTTGTTATTGTGCTAACTAGTCATGTCCGCGGACCAATCCCGATCAGGACCTATCCGAATGACGGTACTTAACTGATTTAAAATTTGTCGGCCTGAACGGCTGGACCAGTTCAACCCTTAAAACTTTTCTAAACCATATTTTTTTCCAAAATTAAGTTTGATACTCAGTTTCTGTGAAATTCATTAACATATCATGCTATAACAACATTTAACTAATCATGATAAGAATCAAAACCGTCTCTAAAAATCTGTAATTTTGTAAGCACATTGTAGGCAGGGAGTAACCGGAATTCCGGTTCCGGCGAAAATCGTGTTCCGGTTCCGGTTCCGGCAAAGGGAAAAAACCATACCGGAACCGGAATTCCGGTTTAAAAATTTTGTTTGAAATTTTCCACGTTTTTTGCTTCATCCTGTAATCCAAACATATGTAATATATATTACACAATGATAAAGCTCCAATACAACCAAGCAAAAGAAAAGATTAACTAACCAATTTGCCGTGTGAAACGTAAGTAGGGCACATAATTTGAGCAGGAGTTTTTCATAATAACCTGCAGGAGTTTGCTAAATCAAAGCCAGGTCGATGCTTGTAGCAGCTATTTTACACATCCATAAGTCTGTGGGATACGTTTGAATTAAACCGGTCCAACTCGGTAACAGAGTATGGCTTACGCAGAAGTACTTGGGTATGCTTGGCTAACATAAATTGCTTCAAGAACCCGCCAGGGCGCTTGTAAACTCGGTAAATCAGTCTAAATTAAAGTAAACTAACGTTATCTGCAACGCATCTAGAAACTGTTTTCTTGGCTATGAACTGTATTTATTGAAACTGTGCGAGCAGCATCACAGTGTGTCTCATTTATAGCATTCTGATTAGAAAGTTATCATCATTATCATCTAACTGACGGGCACTGTTTGTCCAACGCTAGACTAAACAGCGTCTCTGACCACTGATCATAAAATTACCTTCTATTTATTAATTTCTCTTAGAATCATATAAACCAATAATTTTAAGTTTCCTTCCGAAGAACATGCTACAAACGTATGTGTAGTAAAGGGAGGCGACTGGAGACAGAGCCGAAAGTGTGTATTCTACGCTCCAAGCTTTGTAAGCACATTCGATTTGACGCAGTATACGCAATGGTGTATGGAAGACATTTTTGCTCTGAATGTCCAAAAACCGAGATATTTGATCGATAAATAAACATTATTAGCTTCCTCAGTCTCTTTAAACTTTCAGAAAGGCAATAATACCATCGCAATACATTAAGTTTAATGTAAAGTTATTTTTAATGCATTTTAAATCCACTATACCTTCATTTCTTCCATTATCTGTTTTACTATATATAAATTTCGAAGACCAGGTTCCGGTTCCGGATCCGGTTTAAATGGACGGTTCCGGTTGCTGGTTCCGGTTCCGGTAAATTTCGGTTCCGGTTATTCCCTGATTGTAGGACAAAAAATTTTATGTTCTAGGTGAAAATAGTTTTGACTTAGTCGGCCCGGACCATGAGCAGGTCGCGTCCGAACCGAAAAATTAGCTCAGGTTGCATCACTAGAATTAGCGAAAACAAAATTAAATAAAACTTACGTGCTTGCAGTAATCCGCTTTAGTGCTGTCATCAATCTCAGGATTTTCACTAGCATCCAAAAAACATTTCGCTGTTGTGTGCTCGGCTGCTTGGATCTCGGATTTGCTGTCACTACGGCATGCAGCTTCATAATATTTTTTGCACTCAACGATTGCTGATCTATAATTTTGGCATGACAAATAAGATTCGACAATCCGGCGGCGTATTAAAGCAGTTTCCAGAAAATCTCCGTATCGTTCGTAATATAACGCCGCTTCACTGAAGGCTGCTTGGCACTCTTCTGTGTTGCCTGTAAAGACTTAGTTCAGTTTAGTTACGGACGCTCACAAATTTTACATACAACAAAAATAACACTATGAGCAAACGTTACAACCAATTATTGACTCCAAAACCTAAACACAGCCCCTGCTGTTCGCTCGAACCTTGTTCTATGGAGGACATCTAAGCGAGGTGAACATGTAAATGAAAAAAATCAAAAAAAAATAAAAAAATTGCTTATATAATAAATGCTGTTTCTCGAAACCGCGTGCAAAAATATTGTTTCCTTGCTCGAAATTGTTCGAAGTGCTCATTTGAAACGCGACAGTCATATCAGGCAGGTCCTTTGCCAACGCATTTGAAAAGAAGATCTAACATTTCTGGATATGTTTAGTAGTGGTGTAAACATTTAGAAAATCTATATATTCCGTTTCGAGAGGGCTGCACCAAAGCAGGATGCTGCTTTACGATCATTTCCTTAAAATTTACAAAATTTTTGACAAATAGTAGCTTAAATGATGTAACGTATATATAATTATTAAAGAAAATTAGCTTATGAGGAGAATACACAAGACGATACCGAAAACGCACGCAAGCTATCTGACAAACCGGAAGATATATATATATATAGGGCCTATATCTAAGTCGTGCCTTTATCGACTAATGCATTCTATGCAATATTTATTATATCAAAATGTAGCGGCTCTTATTCAAATTTACGATTGGGTTAAATAATCCATATAAATTGTAAAACGATTATCTGCAATGTCAGATCGTAACAATCTCATAGGATTCATTGTATCCAGTTAAATGGGACGCTTATGGATATCGATACACGAATTTGCTGCAGACGATACAAGTGCTATGCTCACAGAAAAGTATGTACTAATCTTAAAGATGATACCAAGCCGTTTGCCTTGAAGAGCAACGTTCAAAAAACGCCGCTCGATTGGCACGGACTGTACAGCCATCACAATTGCTATAACCGATATAGAAAGCGACAGTTCATTGTACTTCGCAATAAACAATCGAGGGTGGGGGGACCGCCATTTACAGTAAATGACTCGTTATATGCTACTGTGCCGCAACTACTGCCTGGCCGACCACTACTGAGTGATATTTGTTTGTGTTAAGTTGTTCTGCATGCCTGTATATCACAGCTGGCCTACATATTTCGTCCTCTATCTTTAACCGCACATAATGATGAAATTCTCGGAACTTTCTCAAAACTATCCAATTGCGATGGCTACTTAGCTAAGCTTGTTGCAGGTAATTCGAAACCCACGATGCAATAATGTCTAGTTTGATATCGACAGGTATGAAGTATAGATAAGGTGCATGAGCTGGACGGTGCATTACGCCATTACATGTACGTTACTACACCGCTGAACAGTTCAGGTAAACCGGCCGAGAGCATATTCGCTTTTCGTACGGGATTTTAATACCGTTTACTCTTACCATACATACCCGAAATGGCATTAATTTTCCTGATTTTTAACAAAACCAATTTTCCTGGTTTCTCTGTTAAATAGCGTTCTTTCCTGTGTTTCACGCTTTCCCTGTATTTTCTGGTGCTCGGAAAACCTGACATGTGCATTAGAAAATTTGTTTCGCCATTAAATTCCGTGCATCAAAAATGTTGTTTATGGGCCAATACATATCGCTATTTAGGTAAGACTGAAAGGAAGGTTTGTCCAATTTGAATAGTACGTCAATTTTGTACCCATCTTGCCCTACAAAACATGCAAAATTAAGAAAATTGAATAAAGAAAAATATATCTGCGGAATCGAGTAAGTTTTATGTTAAAAATTCCTGCATATTCATAAACAGGTGGTCGGGCTAGCTCTTTGGAAGTATAGTCAGACAAACTCCGCAGACTAAATTTTATCCCCTTCACCGAGAGAAATTGCTTCGCCCAGACAGTTTTACATTGAAAACTTTTTGCTCAGACCATGGCTTCCACAACCTCACTTCCTTTACCAATGTCGCAGTGTAAACTACATACAAACTAAGACTATCCACAAAGTATGAAACTACGGTTAACTTAAAGTATTATACACATCTATCTTATACATGATAAAATGCCGAAACGATTTATTAAAGCAACAAAATACCCGAACTATATCGAAACACTAATATGACGGCACACCAAAAATACAGCTTCCATCCATTATTGCTTACCTAGCTCGTCGTATAACACGCCAAGTTCAAATGCAACTGAGCCAGCTTCTTTCCAGTTTTTATTATCTATATGCTTCAGCAAATTCTTTTTGCATCCTACAAACATCATTATAAAATACTGTGCTATATAATGCCATCCTAGTCCATCAATAACGAGCCGTTCCCAACACCATTTTGCATTCCGATTCGGCTAGGAAATAGTTTGCTATTTCAGAATATCCGGGTTAAATATCAGAACATATCAGAATATTCATACAATCCGAATATTCGGTTATAAAGTTTTCGTATCCCAAATTTTTAGTTTTAATTTAATTCGGAGATGGAGAAGCGCTAGCTTCGGAATCGAAGAATTCTCACTAGACCGCATTATGATGAAAAAGATGTGAGCCCGTTTATTTTTTCTCTGTGAACAGGACTTCGTTATCTCAAAGTAAACCGATATGGACGCGTGATGCGTCGTTCACATTAAGATGCGTGCAGTCACTGCACACTGTTACGCGAGAACTGCAGTGCTCGTTACACTGCAGTTGTCGTTACATTGTAATGACAACGTTGTCAGTCGCTACAAGCTTCGTGCAGCAGCTAATATTTCTAAACGATGCTTGTAGCGACTATATCAGCTGATGCTACACTGCTTGCACCAACATTGTTTAGTTTCACGCGCAGTGTAACGACAACAAAGATTGCCGCACGATGTTGTAACGAGTAATAATATATTTGCACTGCAGCTGTAACAGAACCCGTAGTGGCTGCACGATAGTGTAACAACAAACAGCATTCATGTAATCTATTGTTTCCATCAAGGCATCACTTTTACGGTAAGAACTTTCCCCAGGCAAAGACAGCTCTTCAGATTCGCAAAAAATTGATGAAATCGCTACTTATTTCAGACCAAAATGTTTTAAACCATTATTGTCATCCGTAGCTATTGAAGGATTAAGCATGCTTAGTTTAATTCCACTGTTCTTGTGTCTAAAGGTTAATGTAATTACATCAGCTTTGGACTTTAATATTTTCTGCAACTGCAATCATACATTACATTTTCCACTAAACGACTACATATCAAAATTGAAAGCTTAATACTGACTTAGCTCATATGATGTACTTTATATGTATAATTTAGATTAATGATAGATAGATTAATGCTTCAAAACAGGTTACAACCAAGTTTTTGCAGATTAGTGAAATTTTTCACTGTATACGTAGTATAAATGCATTATATAGATCTGTTATTGTAGTGTAACCTTATTAGATAATCATTATTTTCCCACAATTCTCATACTGCAGATTAAAGCGGCATAACATACCATCGATTATTCTAGAGTTTTCTCATCGAATGACGTGGTTCCTAAAAATTGGTGTTAGGTCATCATTTCAATGGAGCAATTAGAATCTCCGCTCATTCTGTTATTCCATAGTTACAATAATTCGGCTAATTTTCGTAAACCTCTAAATTTGTCTTTGTTTTAGCATGTGTCAACAAGTTTGTCCGTTTTCATTAACCTCACTATTGCAGTCGCATGTCTAGCACTTAATCACTTGCCTAGAAATGTTTAACAACTCTAATTTTAAATTCTCCTAAACAACATTTGTGGGCATAATATTTGTTTAACTTAAGTTAAAACCCTGACTGCGTAGCACGCAAATTCACAGATAAATATTTGCGAAATATATATGCTCAATTTATACATTTCGATAAAATTCAAGCAAAACAATGGAATACACTCTTTATTTTATATAAAATTCACCAGAAAATTTTTAATTTAAAATTTATGTTTGTATTCCGATGATTATGTTCAATAAATAAAATATTGAAGTGTTGGTGTCGAATTAAATACCTAATTGATGACTCTAATAAATTTACCAGGCTGTGTTCATTGTTTAAGTGGCCGCCGAGTTATTTTACAAATAAATTTGAAAAATACATATTAAAAGTTATATCGAAAATTTCGCTTTTAAATGTGTATGTTTATGGTGAATGCCGTAGAGTTACCTCGTTTTTGAAATTTGATTGGGTGGGGCTGTTTCTTGTTCAATCGACAAATGTCCAACTCTATATATGTGGCGTTGAAAGTGATATATATACAGGACTATTTACTTCTTCGAATGAAATTATGGGAAGACGGATAATTCACTTTGCAGTTCTGGGTCACCTACTGTGGCAGTTAATTTTGGGGGGGCGGGCGGGGCGGGGGCGAGGGGCGCCAGCGCGCGGTGCCGATTGAGAGAGCCTGCTGAAGTGGTTGAAGAAGATCTGGTAATGATGATGTGATTTAAATTTCAAGTTATTGCTTCGTTTGAACAAAAAATTGATAGAAATGGAAACTACAGTTATAAGATTTATATCGTTTGTTGCTGTCCTCGTAGCACATACATAATCAAAGTATTGCGTTTATTGTGATAATTCAGTCCATGCCATCGCAACCATTTTAATGACTTAGACTATAGAAGCAAAAGCGTGAAGGATTTTGGTCATAACTAAATTTTTGTGTATTATATAATAATAATTTTGGAGTCGTATAAGCAAAAACCAACAAAAGTCAGAATTACATTTAACTTGAAAAAAATATTTTCACTTTGCTTTAAACATTTAATGACTTACGAGCTGATGTGCCTAACTGAAATGGTCTTATAAAATACATAGCATATATCCTTATAAATCATAGAAAACTATGTCAAGTTTATGAAATTAACTCAATTTATTTGCCGTTTTCTAATTTTGCGTGTCAAGGAATCATTCCTGCTTTTCACGTTATGGTGACCAGACATGTGACTTTACATAAAACTTGTTACAGCCGCAGTGCAAAGATATTATTGCCCGTTACACCATAGTGCGGCAATCTTTGTTGTCGTTACACTGCGCGTGCTGCTTTAAACATTGTTGCTACAAGCAGTGTAGCATCAGCTAATATAGTCGCTACAAGCATCGTTCAGAAATGTCAGCTGCTGCACGAAGCTTGTAGCGACTGACAACATTGTTGTTACAAGGTAACGACAACTGCAGTGTAACGAGCACTGCGGTTCTCGCGTAACAGTGTGCAGTGACTGCACGCATGTTAACGTGAACGACGCATGCGGGCTCATATGAAAGCTACAATACTCTAGATGTGCCTTTTGGAGATTTTATTCCGATTCCACCCACCCATGTGCCACCACAGGGGGTACCCAGGGGTACATGGCTAAAATGGGCCATTATTTTGGTCATTTTTTCTCATAACTCGGCAACCCTTGAGCAGATTTGAGTCGTTTTGATACCGAGATACGTGTGCTATGAAACTTTGGGTTATATAAATTGTTTTGGTCTGGTTCCTATGGGGCATGGGGACTTTAGTAAATTCAAATAGGCAAATTTCTAAAATTTTGGTCAAACTTTGTCGAGGTGTAGCTATGTAACCACTCAAGCGATTCTAACGAAAATTGGTGTGTGGATAGAGCTTCTACCAGGCTACCTAAAAGAAGACAACCGATTTGATGTAGGACCGCTGGGTTAATTGGTATTTGAGGCCAAAATTGAGCCCGAAGCCATATATAGTCATTTGTGACATTAGCATTTCTAACCGCATATTAATAGATTTGTGGCTCAAAATAAGTTCATACGGGTTTTCGCGGGTGTTGTTTTCAAATCGTCATTGCATTTGGACGTATCTCTTCGTGTAGAGGTAGTTATATCAATGGGTCAGATAAGGCGAGTGGTTCGAAAGGGACGAGTGTCATGCGGTCTGTAGCAAATTCTGTTTATGTTTTCTGTGCTACTGTGCTTTTGTTATGATTCTTATATATCCATAGATTACATACTGGCCTGTCCACAGCCCTCCGAAAAGTGGGCGGGGGCCCATGTTCATTCTCGGGGGAAAATTAAAAGTGGGGGGATAAACTTTCCTTAAAAATACTAACTATTTCCAGTATATAAAATTTGTACTACCGTAAATGTATTTTCAAGCTAAAAAACGATATTTTAGCATTATAAATAGTGGTAATAAATGTTTAAAAAACAATTTGCAAACAAAAAACATAAATTTTGTGACACAAATTTTTTAGGATTAGTTGAACAGGCGGGTTTCGGCCGTGTGCGCGGGGACGGACATTGGGGAGAATCTCACGAACATGGTGGGATTTGGAAAGTGGAGGGGGTCCCCCCACCCCACTGTGGACAGGCCAGACATAGATATGTTGTTCACGGTTCGTAAGCAGTTGTGTGATAGAGTTAACCTTCGGTAGGGTGCGTATTAGATATCTATCCGTTTTGCTGCATCTATGTCTTATTGAACAGTAGATTAACTAGGATCTTGGCGACATGCCAAGTGTATGAATTCGGAGAAATGATAAACTGTACGTTAACATATATACAGTGGAGCAACCCATTAAAAAATATTCCTGTTACGAACCAAAGATGTAATTCACCAAAAAGATTTGATTCACCGTTGACCCGGGCGGATTCTGGTCGATCCGTGGACTGTCCAGTTCCACCCAGAAAAGCCCTCTCATTTGAGACGGCAAATGTGTCAGATTGAATCGATTGACTTTCGTTTGAACGTTTTGATCCTGTAATAGGACTGGAACGGCAGCGCAGACTACAGCTCGGGCAAATAGCCCTATGCATGGAGACGCGACTTGAACACTGACACTGAAGGAGCCCCGACCACCGAAGCAGGCAAACTGTTCCAACTATTCACAACACGATAAGCGAAAGAGTAGCGAGCGAAATCCAGACGTGGTTGAACTCGTGCTCGAAGCTTGTAGACGTGACCCCGAAGACGATTATCGGCAATGAAGTCGAACCATTTATTGATCGGGAAGTCAATATTGCCGTGGATTGCGTTGAACAATAAGATTAGGTCCGCCCTGAGTCATTTTGTCTCTAATGTTTGAAGCTGGAGCTGTTGCAATCGTTGAGTGTATGATAAGTGGCTAAGACCCGGAACAAATTTTGTGGCGCGACGTTGAACGCGCTCAATGAGTGTAATATCCTTTTTGTAATATGGACACCAGGCGGACGACGCGTATTCGAGACGTGAGCGAATAAGAGACCGATACAGCATGAGGAACACCGATTTGTTAAGTGATTTAAAGGAGCGGCGAATGCACCACAAAACAAATTCTGAACGACGGACGATGTCAGAGCAATGTTGAGAACACTTTAGGGTTGTTGAAATAGTAACACCAAGGTCTTTCTCAGATTGTTTGTTTGGAAGATTTATTAATCTGCTGTTCAATAAGGTATAGATGAAGCAAAACTAATAGTCAAATACCTAATACGCACTCTAAGAGGTTAACTCTACCTCAGAACTGCTTACGAATCGTGAACAACATATCTATGTAATCTATGTATATATAAGAATCATAACAAAAGCACAGTAGCACAGAAAACATAAACAAAATTTGCTACAGACCGCATGACACTCGTCCCTCTCGCACCACTCGCCTTATCTCACCGATTGATATAACTTCCTCTATACGAAGAGATACGTCTAAATACAGTGACGATTTCAAATCAGCACCCACGAAAACCCATATGAACTTATTTTTAGCCACAAATATATTAATATACTATTAGAAGTGGTAATGTCACGGATGACTATGGCGTCGAGCCCAACTTTGGCCTCAAATACCAATTGACCCAGGGGTCCCACATCAAAAGCCCCGTAGTAGCTCTATCCACACACCAAAATTTGTTCGAATCGCTAGAGTGGTTACATAGCTACACCTCGACAAAATTTGACCAAAATTTTGGAGATTTGCCCATTTGCTACAGTCCCCCATGCCCCATAGGGACCCCACCAAAACAATTTATATACTCATAAATTAAGCTTCCTAGGACACATATTTCGATGTCAAAATGATTCAAATCGGCTCAAGGGTTGCTGAGTTATGAGCAAAATGACCCAAAAATGGTCCATTTTAGCCATGTACCCCTGGGTACCCCCTTTTGACCCCCTGTCGTGGGACGTGGGTGAGTCGAATCGGAATAAAATCTCCAAAAGGCACATCTAGAGTATTGTGCTTTCATATGAGCCCTCACACGTCCATATCAGTTTACGTTGAGATAACGAAGTCCTGTTTACAGAGAAAAAATAAACGGACGCCCACCTTTTTCACTATAGTGCGGTCAGTCAGAATTCTTGAATTCCGAAGCTAGCGCTTCTCCATCTCCGAATTCAATAAATATTTTTTGTGAATTACATCTTTGGTTCGTAACAGGAATATATTATAATGCGTTGTTCCACTTTATGTTAACGTTACAGTTTCTCATTTCTCCGAATTCATACACTTGGCATGTCGCCAGGATCCTAGTATAAAGGTGATGTAAATCATATTAGACTTTAGTCATTCACTTCTGAAAGTTTTTGTTAAAGTTTATTAGCTACAAGTATTGAGCTATTTCTAGCCAAACTTTTATTTTATAATTCAATTCTGAGTGTTAACGATGAATTTTTATTTCCATGTAGTAAAATTTAAAACTGTCAAGTTCGTTTTGCATTTTTCTTGTGGTGCACAAACTAAAATTTGCAAGGTCCTGTCGTCTCGCTCAAACGAAAATTTGTATTTGCGCGGAAAAGAAGCAAACTCCCCCCCACGAAAACGAAGGCCGGAGGGCACCAGTGGGGTGAAAAAGGGGTCTGGCAAACCCAGCTGATGTCTGCACCTCAGATGTAGATACTTCAGCCAAATCGTTTTGTAATCCATTTAGGCTCTATAAAACTATATAAAGCTTTTCCACATCTTTACACTTATACTTATACCTAATGCAGGCCCAATGGATCTGAGAGTAAATTTGATTAATAATGCTACTAAAATGGTTCTTTGCCGTCATATAAATGCTAAACGTGACTCTTCAAGACTTGGTTCTTTGTTAAACTTAACCTTTAAGACCATGTGAACCGCCCACCATTTGAGCATAAGCATATACGTACATGGCTTATCTCTACACGATGAAGGGAACGTCCTCATATTTTAAATTCCTCAGGTGCCGTAAAGTACGTTGTGGTTGTTGTCATCCTTCCAGTACAGCATTAGGACTCCCAGATAATTTAAGGACATCTGAGTACTAAAAACCTATGATATGAAAGGGCATAAAATATTCATTATTATCATGTTGGATCAATGTAAAATATCACGCCTGATTTGACTGAAATAATTATAATAGTTCATCAAGGGCATGATGTGCCACAAACATTTTTATTTCTTCGTGGAACATCCTGGTCCATAATAACTGTTGCTTTCAGCATTCGCTTAGCATTTCTTAATTGAAAAGCATCGATATGGAAAATAATAATCCCGAAGTATTTTGTTATAATTTTAGTATAACGATAACAACTTTTAATGACTTTTGACTGAGGTTATTATTCTGTGACTCACACAATTTTAAGTTATGGATGCGTTTGAATAGTAAAAAGGCTCAGCGCCGCTCCTATGTATACAGCTTGCTTTTCATTTTTTATTTTATTATGTAAATAGGTGGCATATTTAACTTACTTAATATTTCTTTATCTTTTGAACCACAGCCCATTTGGAAGTTGTAACTTCACCAACTGCAACAGAATTCTAATTCGAAAATAAATTGGTACATATATAAATATTATTCATCTGTCTAAACAACACTCTGTGGGAATTAAATATGAAACACGTCATGTATTAAATGTCCGATGTCCATGTTGAAATTCTCATGCATAAATCCTGGATGTATTATTATTCTTCTGTAATAGATTACGCATACCTAAATAAATATTGGAACGAAACGAGCGAGCAAGTATCCTCAAATTCCAATGAATAGAATATTACTGACCTTGTCGCTTCGCTAGCTAGCAGCATCAAATTACATTCGGGCCTTACATCACTATAGATTGAAAGTCAGACATCAATATTCGTGTTTCCAAATAGTGAGCAGTGGACCTAGATCTAGCTTTCCGAAACTGCTTTCCAAGTACCTAGGGGAACCGAACTGGGGACGGAAAACGCGAAAATATCATGACAGATTCAGAGTAAATATACAATAATAATACACATTACTATTATTGTGATACCCCACCGATTAAGGTCAATTACGTACGTATATTTAATATTTAACCGGATCCGATTGCGGCGAAAATCGTGTTCCGGTTGCGGTTCCGGAAAGGGCAAAAACCACACCGGAACCGGAATTCCGGTTTAAAGTTTTCCATATTTTTTGCTTCAATGTGGTCCAAACCTATGTAATATATGAATACAATGATCAAGTTCCAATACAACCAAGCAAAAGAAATCATTAATTCAGTAATTTGCCGTGTGAAACGTAAGCAGGGCGCATAATTTCAATAGGAATTTTTCATCTTAACCTGCATTAGTTTGTTAACAAAACAATGCCAGATCGATGTTTGTAGCAGCTGTTTTGCACATTCAGAAACTCTGGGGGGTATGTTCGAAATAAACCGGTCCAACTCGATAACAGAGTATGGATTACGTAAAAGTACATAGCGTAAGCTTACCTAACATAAACTGCGTCAAGCACAAGCCACTGCGCTTGGTAAACTTTATAAATCAGTCTACGTTGAAGTAAAATAACGTTTTCTGCAACGTAGCCAGACACTGCTTTCTTGGCAATGAGCTGTATTAATTGAAACTGTGCAAGCAGTATCAAAGTTTGTCTCATTTACAGCATTCTGGTTAGAAAGTTATCATCATTATCATCTACCTGACGGGCATTGGTTGCCCAAAGCGAACCTAAGCAGTGTCTCTGACCACTGTTCAAAAAATGACCAATTATTATTTTCTCTTGGAACCATATAACCCAATAATTTCAAGCTTCCTATAGAAAAGCATGTAACAAACGTATGTGTAGTAAAGGGAGGCGACTGGAGACAGAGCGAAAGTGTTTATTCAACACTCCATACGTTGTAAGCAGGGAGTAACCGGAACCGAAATTTACCGGAACCAGCAACCGGAACCGTCCATTTAAACCGGATCCGGAACCTGGTCTTCGAAATTTATATATAGTAAAAGATATGAAGGAAAAATTAAGGTATAGTCGACTTAAAATGCATTAAATATAACTTTTACATTAAACTTAATATATTGCCATGACATTATTGCCGTTCTGAAACTTTAAAGAGACTGAGGAAGCTAATAATGTTTATTTATCGATCAATATGTCGTTTTATTGGACGCCCAGAGCAAAAAATGCCTTCTACTATACACCCTTGCGTATACTGCGCCAAATTTAATGTGCTTACAACGCATAGAGCGAAGAATAAACACTTTCGCTCTGTCCCAATTCGCCTCCCTTTACGACACATACGTTTGTTAGATGTTCTGTAGGAAACTTGAAATTATTGGTTTATATGATTCAGGGAAAATTGATAAAAAATAATTTTCTGATCAGTGGTAAGAGACACTGTTTAGGCTAGCGTTGGACAAACAGTGCCCGTCAGTTAGATGATAATGATGATAACTTTCTAATCATAATGCTATAAATGAGACAAACTGTTATACTGCACGCACAGTTTCAATAAATCCAGTTCATTGCAAAGAAAGCTGTGTTTGGCTGCGTTGTAGATAACGTTACTTTACTTTAATTTCGCATGATTTACAAAGTTTACAAGCGTACTGGCTGGCGCTTGGCGCAATTTATATTAGCCAAGCATAGGCTAAGTACTTCTATGTAAGCCATACTCTGTTACCCAGTTGGACTGGTTTAATTCGAACGTAATCCGGAGACTTCTGAATGTGTAAAATAGTTACTACAAGCATCGACTTGGTTTTGATCTGTTAACAAACTGTTGCAGGTTATTTTAAAAAATTTCTACTGAAATTATGTGTCCTACTTACGTTTCACACGGCAAATTGTTTAGTTAATCTTTTCTTTTGCTTGGTTGTATTGGAGCTTGATCATTGTATAATATATATTGCATATTTTTGGATCAGGGATGAAGCAAAAATTTGGAAAATTTCAAACAAATTTTTAAACCGGAATTCCGGTTCCGGTATGGTTTTTGCCCTTTGCCGGAACCGCAACCGGAACACGATTTTCGCCGGAACCGGAACCGGAATTCCGGTTACTTTCTGGTGTAAGCGCATTCAGTTTGACGCAGTATACGCAAGTGTGTATAGTGGAAGGCATTTTTTGCTCTGGGTTTCCGAAAACCGACATAATGATCGATAAATATATATTATTAGCTTCCTCAGTCTCTTTAAAGTTTCAGAAAGACAATAACGTCATCGTAATACATTAAGTTTAATATAGAAGTTATTTTTCAATAGATTTTATATAAATCCACTGTACCTTCATGTCTTGTTTCTTCTGTTTTACTATATATAAGTTTCGAAGACCAGATTCCGGATCCGGTTTAAATGGACAGTTCCGGCTGCTGGTTCCGGTTATTCCATGATATATATGCTTTTATCCCTACAGAATAAAGGTTTAGGGATTTTGTTGAATCCCATAAGGAAAAACTTAGAAGACCTGATGGGCTGCACTGGGGAAAGCTAACCGTACTGGTGGCACGTTGTGGGGGAGGCCGAGATATCTGCCCCTCCTTCTCTGTGGAAAAACAGTAGCTTTTCCAACATCCACTGGTGTCATACAATTAATGCCCTCAGGTAATTGTGATTAAACCATTTATTTCTATAAGCGGATGTATAGACTTTTGATGTTACAATATGTCTGATTTTTTAACCCTTCGACTGCTGAGGAGGACCAGTGGACCGGAAAGAGATTAATCGAGTATAAAATCTTATTCTTCCAACAAAAACAAACGAAACTTGAGGAGAATTCATTCCCATGTAGTGTGAATCCGTTTGTGCAATTTGGTACATAGGAATCACTATGTTTGCCCTAAACTTAACCTTTGGTCCACTGGACTCTTCCTCAGCAGTGCAAGGTTGCCAATTTTCTGTTTATGTTGTACATAAAATTTTGCACCTTCAGACTTCTGTGGGCGGTGCACTGGACAAATATTCAGTTACGGACAAGAATACTGTCATCAGAATATGTGCCGGCAAGGGGAGGAGGTAGGTCGGCGACCGTCGGCATGTATGGTCATTAGTCAGAACCAGTTATCAACTTTCGTCCGAAACTGTCTTTGTTTGAATTTCTAATAAGAGTACTCTCTCTGCTCCAAAATTTTAATGATACTGAAGTATAACTACGTTCGAAAAGGGTAGTCGGGATTTCGTCCATTGATGCGCTTCTGTATATAATAGATAAACATTTTACGATGTTATTTTAGTGTTACTACTGGGCTCTCCAAATTGGGGGGACCCCCTGGCATTTTTAGGTTCCCCCTGGTTCAAAACAGGTGACCCCTGGCAAAATTTTGGTTCGTTGCCACTAGGAAAGATTTTTTGTTTCCAATGTATCAGGGAGTAACCGGTATTCCGGTTCCGGCGAAAATCGTTTTCCGGTTGCGGTTCCGGCAAGGGGCAAAAACCATACCGGAACCGGAATTCCGGTGTAAAAATTTTGTTTGAAATTTTCCACGTTTTTTGCTTCATCCTGTAATCCAAACATATGTAATATATATTATACAATGATCAAGCTCCAATACAACCAAGCAAAAGAAAAGATTAACCAACCAATTTGCCGTGTGAAACGTAAGTAGGGCACATAATTTGAGCAGGAATTTTTCGTAATAACCTGCAGGAGTTTGTTAAATCAAAGCCAGGTCGATGCTTGTAGCAGCTATTTAAACATCCAGAAGTCTGTGGGATACGTTTGAATTAAACCGGTCCAATTTGGTAACAGAGTATGGCTTACGCAGAAGTATTTAGGGTATGCTTGGCTAACATGAATTGCGTCAAGCACCCGCCAGTGCGCCTGCAAACTTGGTAAATCAGTCTAAATTGAAGTAAACTAACGTTATCTGCAACGCAGCTAGAAACTGCTTTCCTGGCAATGAACTGTTTTTATTGAAACTGTGCCAGCAGCATTACAGTGTGTCTCATGTATAGTATTCTGATTAGAAAGTTATCATCATGATCTAACTGACGGGCACTGTTTGTCCAACGCTAGCCTAAGCAGTGTCTATGACCACTGATCAGAAAATTACCTTCTATCTATCATTTTCTCTTAGAATCATATAAACCAATAATTTTAAGTTTCCTACAGAAGAGCATGCAACAAACGTATGTGTATTAAAGGGAGGCGACTGGAGAGAGAGCGTGTATTCTACGCTCCAAGCTTTGTAAACACATTCGATTTGACGCAGTATACGCAATGATGTATAGTGGAAGACATTTTTTGCTATGAAAGTCCAAAAACCGTCATATTCGATCGATAAATAAACATTATTAGCTTCCTCAGTCTCTTTAAAGTTTCAGAAAGACAATAATACCATCGCAATACATTAAGTTTAACGTAAAAGTTATTTTTGACGCATTTAAATCCACTATTCCTTCATTTCTTCCATCATCTGTTTTACTATATATAAATTTCGAAGACCAGGTTCCGGTTCCGGATCCGGTTTAAATGGACGGTTCCGGTTATTCCCTGCAATGTATCCAAAGTATGTACAATTTGATTAAAATTTGTACTAAACTTGCGTTCTGAAGCCAAAAATTTAGCAAAATGTGTTAAAATTTGCTTCAAAATCACTTTTTCTCTCCATCAAACACGTTTTGGCAGTGTTTCTGAAACGATTTTAACCGTTTTTCTCTTAGCAAGATGCCCCCTGGCAAAATCGATCGCTCCCGGTTCATGCCCCCCCTGGCAAAATTTTCAGCGAATGGAGAGCCCAGTTACTACACTAGTGATTATATTGTTTGCTTTAAAAACTGAAATGGCGAAGAAGTATTTCTTAGCAGAAGCTGAAGCAATTGTTATGGAAGATTCCGACCAACTGGAGGAAATGTTGGATGATGACGACGATCCAGGCGACGATGTACCACCATATCAGGAAATTATTTCTGATTCAGAGGAGACAATATTCCTGATTTGATCGAATTTTGCTATCTTCCGTCACAACGCCGTGCAGCTTTGAACGGCATTTCTGATCTAATTCACCTGGCCCCACGGTTGTGGGGGCCACAATGCTGATCACTCGTCGCCACTCTTCCCTGTTCGCTGTACTTCTTTCGATATACGACATCAGGTATTTTTGCCATTGGCGTAGCGGCACGTATCGAAAATGCTGGTGACAATCGTTGACTGTTTGACGTCGCCAGGTCTCGTGAGATCTTCCGAGCGGTCGGGTCCAGGCGTCCGGGGACGTTGCCTTGACCAGTGACTTCGGGATCCTGTTGTCGGACATCCTCAGAACATGGCCGAGCAACCGCAAACCCTCCCTCCTCAGCAGTGTCGACGCCTCGATTTCGTGACCAACTCTTCGACGAAGGTCTTCACTGCTGATGTGATCGAATTTTGTTAAGTCTAGAATCCGGCGTCGACAGTTCTCGAACGTGTTGATCTGCTGATGAGTAGCTGACTTCGCTGTCCATGTACCGCAGGCGTAGAACAGAATCGGTCGTATGGCAGCATTATATATCTGAACTTTCGCGGGAACGGACACCTCTGCCGAGTTCCACACATACCGTAGACCCGCAAAGGCTGAGCTGACACGGTTTATGCTGTTTTTAATCTGGGTGTCGCAATCCCCTGATCCCGTAAAAGTGCTGCCCAGGTAACAGAATTGTTCGACTCGTTCCACCACAACACTATTCAGTACGATGTCTTTAGGTCATTATTTTTTTGCCAGCTGATGGCCAGACCAATACGCTTTGCGGCCGTGTCGACTCGATTGAGCACATCTTGTAGTTCGCTGACTGACGATGCGGCTATGGCTATGTCGTCGGCATAAGCGGCATCTGTGAACTTCATGCCATTTGCGTCGAAAATAACACCGTCGTCGTTAGCCAGGGCCATCACCCATGCAACTGCGTAGTTGAAGAGGATGGGGGACAAGAATGAGCATTGTTTCACTCCAGACGTGATCTCAAAGCGTTCAGTTAACGTCATTTATTCGCACACGGCAGTAAGCAGGTTCAAACAGCGACTTCATTAGGGATACGATCTTGGCCGGCACGCCGTCCGTCTCCATGATCTTGTACAGCGATTCTCGGTGAACTGAGTCGAACGCGGCTTTGAAATCAACGAAGGCCACGGTAACTAGTCTCCGATATTCATGAAGATTCTGGAGCATGATCCTCATGCTCAGTATCTGGTCGATTGTACTGCGACCAGGTCAAAGGCCGCACTGTTGCTCACGTTCAAATCGTTCACGGTGTACCTTGAATCTATTGCAGATTACTGCTTCCAGCACCTTGAAAGCATATTCAACTGCGACATACCTCGATAGTTGCAGCAGATGGCTTGTCACCCTTCTTGTTGAATGGAATGACGATGGCGGTACGCCAGTTGTCTGGCATGACCTCTTTGGCCCATACGTCGCAGATTGTGGCGTGCAGCGTTCAGAGGTCCCTTGAGATCTTGTAGCGTTCCGGCGAATATAGTCCTCTTCGGCTGCTTTCCCAATGCGAAGATCTTTTACAGCTTTGAGGACTTCGTCACGCGTTGGTGCCGAGGGATCGATCGCGCATTCGTAACAACCTTTGAAGGGAAGGTGGTCATGCTTCAGCGGTTCTGCTGGCGGTTCTTTATTCAAGACTTCACCGAAATACTCTGTCCAACGATTGACTATCGCGGATTCGGAGATCAGACTCTTACCGCCTGTCGCGTATCATATCACGCACTGGATTCTGCGGCTGTGCACCTTATCTGATTAGCTGGTAGAGCCTGCGGTCGTCATGTACCCTAGCTGCTTGGTGCATCTCGTTCGCAAGTGCTTTGAGATTCTCATCCTTACACTCTCTTATGCTGTGGTGCAAGCTGGATTTGAGAAAGCCTCGAGTTTCTTTTGCAGCATGACTAAGCATCTCGGCTTTCTCTGTTGTAGGCGCGTCTAGCCATCGATCTCCTTTCTTCGGTCTCGGCTTCGTTGCAACTCCAGCAGGGCTGCAATAGTGCAGTCAGAAACACAAGACCATAGTGGAACTTGAGAATCCAGACAGGGCGGCGAAGCGGTTGGACACTGACGTGCAGAACTTTTCTGCGATGCTATTGTCCCGTAGACAGCTGGCGTCGGTTGGACGAGCTCTACGCTTGAAAAGGTTGGCGTCTAGCTTTAAGTGTAGCTGCAGCCGTATCATGCCATGGTCACTTGGAAGCAGGTTCCCCCAAACGGTCCTGCAGTCTCTTACAGCAGACTTCCATCTTTTTCGGATAAGGACATGATCAAGCTGAAAATAGCGCTCTCTGGGGGATCGCCAGGTGTGCTGTTGCTTTGCTGCTTGAAATTGGTGTTGGCGAAAAACAATTCATATCTGACCTAATTAGTTTTGGCAATATAGAGCTTTTCATAACAAAATCCAACTGAAATCAGGACAAATTATAATTAGGTCGAGTGGACCCCCTCAGCAGTCCGAGGGCTCGATAAAGCTCAAAAGTGTAAGGGTTAAAGCAGAATTTTCGGTCCATTATGTAATACGATTACATATACAAATATTTCATGACATTGTCTCATGGTAGAGCTCACAAGACTTCAATCAGTTTTCAGATTCGCCAAGAAAAAGAATTTTCAAGCTGTTGTTATAAATATGTCTAATCAAATTGTAAATGCCCATATTTTGACATGTGGCGTATTTGTGTACTCATTCTGCAGTGGCCGAATGAGACCATCGAAATTGCAACTATAACAAACCTGGACACAGCGTCTGTTTAACAAGCCAGCTTCCGACGAAATTTGGGAATAGCTGATGAAATTCAGAATAAAATAACGGGTTTTACAGACATCGAATGTCTTCTGTCAATATGGTGCACCGGTGTCAATACATTTCTGCACACTTCTACGAGACAGCTAGTTGTTTTCGATGAGGGTTACAATTCGGTGGCACGACGCTTTCAGGTTGCTACTGATTGTAAATTTACAAGTTGCTCGCCATGAAGGGTTGCATAGAGCGTAGAATGCATTATGGGACAATACATGGTCACAGCAGGGATTAAGCGGAGTTCCGGTTCCGGCAAAAATCTTGTTCCGGCTGCGGTTCCGGCAAAAGGCAAAAACCATACCACAACCTGAATTCCGGTTTAAAAATTATGTTTAATGTTGTCCACATTTTTTTGCTTCATCTATGGTCCAATCATACATTATATATAGACACAATGAGCAAGTTCCAACACAACCAAACAAATGAAAAGTCTACCTCAGCAAATTACCATGTGAAAAATAAGTACGTCACAATTTCAGTAAGAATTTTTCATCTTCTCCGGACAGGAGTATGTTACCAAACAAAGCTTGGTCGATGCTTGTAACAGCTTACAAATTCAAAAATCTGCGGTATATTTTAGAAATGAACCGGTCTAACTTGATATAGATAATAGAGTATGGATTATTGAAGTACTGAGCTGTAAGCTTGGCCAGTATAAATTGCTTGAAGCACCGGCCAGTGCCTTTGTAATCAGTCTACATTGAAGTAAAGTAACATATCTGCAAAGCTGCCAGAAACAGTGTTATTGAGAACGAACTGTCTGTATTGCTACTATGCGGAGAGCATCAGTGTGTCTCATTTGTAGCATTATGATCAGAAAATCATCATCATCATCAAACTAACGGGCACCGGTTGCCCAACGCTAGCCTGAACAACATAGCTGGTCACCTATCAGAAAATTATAGTATAATATACGTATATACTTTTTTATTTTATGCCAGTTTTAATAGTTTTGCGGTGGCGTTGTACATTAAAATCATTCGTCGTGTGGTTTTGTGTCACAATATTGCTAGACAAATCGAATGGTAGTAAGTGCTCTGAAGCCAGTTACTAGTGATGACTCACAACTACTGAGTAGGAGGCGCATGCTGTGGTAAAATTAACGTTTTGGCTTCACAGTATTTAACGTCATTTATGCGTTAGTGCTGGCGATTGTGGGCAGAATGTTTAGCTAGAACGGCCTCGACTAGCATCAAATAGCATCAATAGATCCTGTTTTCTGTTGAAGACACATAGCGACGCATTGTTTTACTTGTTATTAGAAGTTATTTTTCAGTTATTTTAGCGTTTTCTTATTTTTGTTTCGTTTTTCAACTTTTTTACTGATTTTCTCTTCTTTTTTATATTTACAAGATAAAATAGTTCATTTGGTACAGATTTAAGCTTGTTGGGAAGTGCCATGCTTCGACGATGTCTCCGGAGCAGACATCCCTGTTGTTCTAGATTTAGCACCTTCCGGTTCCCAACTGTCATCTTTTTCGTGCGAAATAGCAACCTCTTATAACTATAGCACGTGACCAAGGGTTGCCTTTGGTGCTGCCATGATGATACATTTAGCGGTCCAAAATACCTGACGAACTTTGACAATAGCTTTATCAGTTATTTTTGGCCAAACAAAAGATCGCGATGCAGAATTTCAACCAAAACTTATTATTCGGACTATTTTCATCAACGTAGTTGATTTATACTTAAAAATGCTAAAAATATAAGCAGTTGTTGTTTGATCTAACACTGAAATTTCTAGGGTGATATTTATTTAGTTAAAATTGTATTCAAAAATCATTAACGAAAAAATCACGATATTTTTTACAATAAGTTTTCAACTATACCGTTGGTGACTAAGCACCTTTGTTACAAGGAAATGTGACAAAAATAAATACGTTAACCCATAATTTGTTGTTTCAAAACCATGAAAGGACGTGGAACTACGATCGAGAATGTCGTCATGACAAACTCATTTTATATATAGGCAATATCTTTTTGAAATTGTATGTAGTTTTTGTAGTATTCGTAAGTGAATGTTACAAGTCATGTTTATCATCACAAATGGGTTATAGATCATGCGTTTGTGTTGTGGTGTCTGTGGCATCCACCACAAATGCGACAGAGCATAATTTTTTTCGTTAAAAAGTGCCCGATTTTTTAGCTAACCACACTATACAGAAGGCCAAACATTTTACGTGTTGTTTTCACCAAGACTATTCTTACCCGAGAAACTTAAATGAATATGGTTCGATTCATTACAATAGCTTTTGTATACAATAAAGTAAATATGTATTACTTTATGCGTAAGTGATAACATACTAATCCACGCTTATTAGAAATAGGTATGCTATTCGAATATTGACAAAATAACGTCATTATGAAGTCAAAATTCGTTGATTTACAGTTAAGAATACAGGCTAAGTTTCAATAAATACAGAATAGAACGCGATAGACAACAGACAAAATACGTTGCGTGCGACCTTGAATACTTTTACGAACACAGTCGCATTGGTACTGACAATATCAGAATCAACAGCATTCCACGACAGATATAACCAAACCACTTCTTTATTCAGCCTTGGTGGAAAACGTGATGTCCAGATTTGTGATATCCAAGAACATCCGGATATTATCAGCGATGTCGGGATAATCTGGATATCCTAACATTGCATTTCGTGCCCAAGTGCAAAATTTTACATGTAGAGAACGACAAACTCTTGATTCGAGAATGACGAATTGACACTGTTTTCATATATGTTTTCATGCAACCATCCAGGAAGCCGTCTTGTCGTTACAAATTTATATTTTTGCTTTAGGCGGCCAATTTTAATGTATGCTATATTTGCCTTAGGCCAAGGAGTCGAAGACAGTTCATTTGATCGCCTCTGATTACTGGTTAGCTGAAAACCAAAAACTTCATTTTTTCAACACTGCATAGATTGTGGGTTTTTCGGTTATACGCCAAAATTATGGCTGACTATCACAAGGTGGCCGGTGAGTATTGGGTAGGACAGAACTATTCTAACGTTGAAAATTTTAAGATCTAGATACCAGTTGGATGTTAAAATAAGTTCCGAGTTTGTAAGTAAAAAAGTAACGAGCCGCCAATAGATGGTCTATCACCAATATGGTTATCTTTTCGCAAAAGTTGCGGAATAAGAGTGTGAAAAGGGCCTCTGCGGCAGTGAAAAGCTCTTTTAAAACTTGCAACTTGAACAATGTAGTTCGGCAGGGAAAGTCAAGGAGAATAGACAGTAACCAAAATTATTATGCTTGTGAGACAATTCTATAACAGCATCCTGTTATATTTTATGATTTGAATGGGAGTACGGTTGCATGGCAATTACTTATGGCGGCTATCGGATGTTAGAAGGGGACAGGATTCGTCACCGAAGATTGTGTGTTCCAAGGTGTGGCCAGTAGTGTCTCGTAGCGAGTATATATTTGATTCCACTCCCCTCACCCGCCCGGTCTTCTCAATAATAACACTTCTTGCTGAGCTGCCCCCGACCGACTGACAACACAAGTCTTGCTACTACCCCTGAGCCCACGTGTACTGCTCTCCCGGTTGTTCTCACTCGACACCTTAGGCCGATCTTTTAAATTATTGATAACTATTAGTAATTTAAGGTTATCACTCTTATTATTGTTATGAACCACCTAGATTTTTATTACGAAAATTAATATTACTAATTTATCCATTACTGAGGTTTGAAATAACTATATCCAAAGTCATGCCATCTTTCGGCTCCGTTCTTTAGAATTATTCTAAAGAATCCAAGTGCAGTTCTATAAACTCTCTACTGTGCAGTTCTTGGCGCTGGAAGCTAAATGTGAAAATTGCATGGAAATCCGTCAAAAGCTACACCCGCAGAATAAAAATATACATTCCATGGCAGTAAACAGCTTTCGAAATCAGTAAAAGAACACAACCGTATCGTATGTGCCGACTACCCTAATTAGGGTAGCTAAGTCACCCTTGATAATATAAAACAACAAAACAAATGGTTGTAGGTCGCGCTCACATGTAACCAAGAAACTGCCGCAACATGTAAACTCGTTCACCCGATCCTTAGGACTTAGTATATAAAACTAAACTAGATTAAACTAAAACCTAGCTAATAACAAAAACGAGATAAAATATGCAAATTAGTGCAAAATTTCAATAAAATTACAAACAAATATCACTAAAAAATCCCAATTTTTGAAAAATTAAAATTAAGGGACCAATGAATGAAAAAGTGTAAAAACCTAAATTTAAGGTAGATTTGGACCCAAGCATCCCCTAGTAGCCTATTAAACCCCCGACACATCCAGTATAACAAAATACATACCTGAAAAAAGAAAGTTAACTTTCAAAGCTAATATTCAAATTAGCTTTGATCATCAATAGGTAACAAAATTTATGAAATAATAATAATAATGCACCGTGCATTATAGCAACAGTATTTTATATGCCAATTGTTATTTTGTTTGATTTGGATTGGGATGTGGTTGGACTGTAATTTCTTATGGCGGCTATCGGATTATTAAATTGGGACGGGATTCGTCATTCGAAGATGTGTGGTCCATTCGCGTGGCCAGTAGTATGCCGGTGGGGATTAGTGATTGTTCCTTGGCGCGCTTTATTAGGTCAACATATTTTTTATTTCCTATGGCGCGGCTGCGTGACTATTCGAGTTGCTCTGTACTTGTTTTCGATATGAAGTCAAACCAGCCGAGGTTAGAATTTTTATTCAAAGTTAGTAAATCGCACAACTGGTAATACGGTTCGGTTCCGCGTAACTATTTAAGCACCTTGTCTTTTGACCTCCGAGTACTTGACCACTTCCAATATACTTAGTTTCACCAATCTAATATTCGGACTTCAGATATTCTCGACACACCGTGATTAAAACTTGTAGCACACGTTTATCTGAGTACCTTAACCTCTGCCTTAGAATTACACTATTTAGTTTCCTTAGAGCTACCAGTGCGGGACGGGTCACTGCTAGACCTAAGTAATTGATATCTATTACTTTTACTTTTGGGTTGGTACGTAGCCGCCGGACGGTTCGACTCGTACGTATATTTGATTACCTTAAAATTTTCCGTGGAATTAGGCTAATTAGTTTCCTTATGTTAACGTTCCCGCTGCCGCACGGATCAGGAAGGCACGTGCTATTTCCGGTAAGGCTATGGTTAGTTTACGTTCGTGCTAGCTCAGGTTTTGTTTGGGAAAACTAATAGGAATAAGATAAATTAATAAGATAGTGAGTACCTATTTCTGCAGCATGTTTTGACTCAACGTTAATTTCACAAGGTTTAGTACTAGTATGTATCAGAATTCGGTTACTATACTCCGTGATAGGTTTCTTCCAGAATTCACTTACAAGTTCGCGCTGGCATTCACTCCACCCAAAACCAGGATGCAAAACAATAATATATAGAAACCCCATAAGCAACAATACGAAATTCAAATACCACGTAAGCTGCTAGCTAAGTCTCCGAACAAATATAACGGTAATAAATTCGTAGAACCAAAAAAAATTGAAAGCCGGAAGTAATTCATATCTAGATCAAAAGCCGAAAAAATGCGTATACTAAACTTAATTAAGCAATAATTCTCGTATTCAGCGTCGCACATGCACTGCCAACCGCAATCGATCACCTAACTACACGAGAATCAAACGCGACCTGAACTGGAAAACAAAAAAAACAAATACATGTTACCTATTAACTAAAATGCTAATTATGCAAATTAGCATTAAAACCAAACAAAACGCGGAACAAAACAAAAACCTAAACACACGGACGTGGTTTTGGGGAAACTTTTGGGTTTTGGGACGTGTTTGAATCGGGCACTCCACTGGTACCCTGGTCAACCCTTAGCACCAATATATTTTTTAGTTTATAATTGCGCTTTAAATTTTGTTAATAGCAAAGTTATTCTTTGTTACTCCTTAAATTATTAGTTTTATCTATTATATTTAGCCCTCATAAATCTTACGTACTAGGGCAGAATTGGGATTATCCCCTGAATGTCCGACACGCTTTGATCGTCGACGGTCTCTCCCCTAAAAGTTTTCTTCCCAGAGCACTACATTGTGCTCCGCAACCCCCACAATCCCCGCGTAAGAAATTTTGACAAGAATTGACAAGCGTCGGGGAAAATAAGGAAAAAATTGGGAGAAATTATCAAAAACTAAGGCAAGCCGACAAAATTCAGGGAAATTTGCAGTGATGGTTATTGCAATATAAGTTGCGTTTTCCTGATTAACACGAAAGAATGGATTATAGACTGGTTATTTTAACGAAATTTACACGAAATATAACCATTGATGGTTGCAGCAAGATATTCTCAATCATTATTCCACTACAATCCGACTTCTTAACAACAAACTATATTTTCGCCACGAATCTCCAACGACGCTCCACTGATGTAATTATCGGCTGTTTCAGAACAGGGAGTCCGGAGGCTCATATTAATGACTAATAAATGCTGTGTTCTGGTTGTACCTTCTCCTCAAATAATTAAACCATTTATTGACGATCTTCTAAATCCACTTACAGCGTTGATCAATGAATCTATCACAACTGGCCCCCAAGTAACCCTGAGAGGCGTTACGTTATAACGTTAGAAAAAAGAACAGCTTAGAGCGGGGGTTCGGGGGGCGGGAGCCCCCCGACTTAGGCTTAGGGTTAGTGTATGTGTCATATAAGGACCTTAGCTTAGCCTAAGACTAAGGCTTAGGCTTAGTATATCGAGAACGGCATGGCCTGCATTTTATTTACGCCCCTCAGGGTTACTTTGGCCACAACTGGGATAATGACATCCAGGAAAAAGATGGCCATTGTATATCCCCGTTTTAAGAAATCAATCGCTAACAGTCTGGAAATTGACATCAATCACCCTGTTTCTAATCTTTCCTACGTCTCTAAACTGATCGAACGCACGGTTCTGAAACAACTGAATCATCATCTGGAGACAAATAACTTAGTTCGAACTGATCAATCTGCATATCGCAAAGGACATTCTACTGAGACAACCCTCATAAAAATATGCAATGATATCCAATGTGCGTTCAGTCGACAGCAGATAGTTATCCTAGTTAGTTTGGATATGTCAGCAGCATTTGACACTATCAGTCACTCCACTATTTTAGAGAGACTGTACCGCATCGGAATGACGTCAAACTCCATGAACTGGTTTATATCGTACCTGACTAAATGCAAATCGGGGAGACATTTTCCAAAAAGTCTGCGCTAGCTAGCGGCGTTCCCCAGGACAATGTTATCGGACCGATTTTGTTTAACATCTCGGTCGCGCCGCTTCTGGACATTATCAACAACGCTGGGTTTCAAGTACACAGCTACGGCGATGATATGCAAATATCAAAAGCTTTGATCCAGCTGACGTTGGCAATGTTGTGATATCATTGCAAGCACCGATGATACATACAAAATAATGGTTGCGCAGTAATAACATAAAAATAAATGAGTCAAAGACTCGGCTCATCTAGCTTAGCCACAGACATTTTTACGGTTCGTCAATTCAATTATCTGACGCAGTAATTAATTCTTCATCTAATGTAAGAATTCTTGGTGTCATACTTGATAGTAGCCTAAAATTTGACAATCATATTCGAGATGTATCCGGCTTCTGTATTTGGCAACTACGTGAAATATGCAAAATACGAAATCGAGTCGACACAGCGACTTCAAAGAGCATAATTCGAGCATTCATCATGTCATGGACCAATTACTGTAACGCGCTGATCCACAGCTTGCCTGCCACACGTCTACAGCATCTTTGCCGCATCCTGCACGGCGCTGCCAGAATTGTAACCGCCACACGTCGCCCATACACCAATGAATCAAATACATGATCTTTCTGATCGTCCGCAACGCAATAGCAGACAAATCTCCTAAGTACCAGACCGAGATTCTCCTATTTTCAACAACATCAAGATTGGCTGATGAACGAATATTGCGAGTTGATATACATCGAAATCAAGCATTTGCATTTGTTGGCCCATCCGCATGTAACAATTTGCCATCTGAACTTTGTAGCCGATCCCTGGACGCTGCCTAATACAAGTCAAAGTTGAAAACTTTCTTATTTCCTAGAAACTGACTATTATACTCGTTACTATTTTTATGGTTCCTTTGGCGCTTTTGCAACGCCTTGTGCGAAAAGAGCGCGTTATAAATATTATTATTATTATTATATTATATATTGTTATTATTAAAGCGTAGACTGTTTATATGTATCCTTTTGCGTTTATATCTAATAATTATATGTTTTTAGTAACTGAATATAACATTTGTTTTACAGTTTAGAGATCAGCAGCAGCAGCAATAAAAATATTGTGGCACGTCCTTCGTTCTGACTACCCGCTCGCATAAAAATTGTCAGATTTATCAATTTTGTCAAATTTTCTTTGTATTTTTAACAATTTTCCCAAAAAGATTCTGTGTAGATACGAAACAAGAGTAAATACGTCTTCAGGAGGGGACCTACGCTTAAGGAGCAACCACCCCACTACTTTTTAAGCTCGTATGTGTTTCACCTTTTCTTAGCCTCCCCGGAAATACGTTTTTCCTTAGTTTTTGTCTCGGCGTATGTTTTGTGTTAGCTTGGCGCCTACTACATCTTTAAAATCGTTCCCAGGTAATGGGACTAGATTTTTATCATTAGCCCTAAGGGTGAATCCAGGGGAAGATATTTGTCGTACCTCTCCACTGGGACATCCACATGCGTCCTAGGCAGTCAACTCAAGAAGCTAGATATCTCGGAGTGAGTAAGCCTGGGTGGCAACCTAGAAATTTTTGCAGGTTCCTCATAATGGTCACTCAGTTCGCAATATTAAAAAGTTTTATATTGCTATAAAACTTTTCGCTTACCTTCGGCACGTTCTGGAAATTGTAAGGGTGGAGGGCACCTAGGAATGGAAGGATGCGATGTCACGGGGGGGCAGTGGTTGCGCCGCGAGGGGGATGCGGTGTCCCGAGATCCCGCATGGTGAAATCTTTGATCTGCAACTAATAGACAATGCATACTGTTCTGATAAACTTTAGGGGCCGGACGTTATAAAATGTTAGAAAAAGAATATCTTATAGCGGGGGGTTCTGGGGCGGTAGTCCTCACACTTAGGCTTTAGGCTTAGTAAGTGGCTCATATTATATAGGAACATCAGCTTAGGCTAAGACTACGGCTTAGGCTTAGTATATCGAGAAGGGCATAGAATGCACTTTACTTCGGCCCCCAAAGTTAACATAGGCCTGAATTAGTAAGCGCCGTGAATTGCGTAAATCATTTTAGTATTGTGAGTATATTGCAGTTGACGGGAACAGTCGCTTTATGCGTTCACCACCCCCGTTTTGCTGACAAACGTGAAAAATTAACTGATGGAGGAATAACACAATCATGCATGCCAGAGGTGCGAAATGTCAGGGAAGGATAGCAAAGGCTTGGAGCGGGAGCCTTCTGTTTCCTCAGAGGAGATCTGCTCCGACTGGGAGAAAGCAGAAGTCACGATGGCGGATAAATTTTTGAAAGTTTAAGGGACCCAATATTTTTCAAAATTGTTTCAAATTTCCACTTGATTTTTGTCAATTTTCTTTAAATTTTTCCATTTATTGCCTAAATTTGGCAAACTTTTCCGCTCGCCTTCGGCACGTGGGAAGAGGGCGGGAGGAGGGGTGCAGGCCCTTAGTGGGTTCAGGCTAATACCCTTGGAAAGGAGGCATCGGTGGTGTCCAGGTGGAGGTCCGACCCTCATAACGATGATCCCCTCTCTACTTTTTAATTGCTTGCGGCATCCCTACTAGGGAATGTTAAAATATATGTTAAAGACATGTATACAAGTCGATATGAATACAACTAAGGCGATCAACGGATAAACAGGTGTGGCAACTAGCATTGTATTGCGCCTGCGAAAGTCATCTGGGAAAGTGCCTCAATTTTCAAAAATAACATTTTGACAGTAAATTAAGCTAAATTTTAAATTACATACCTATATATTATTTATAGCTGAATTATTTATAATTCTTGCTGTTGGGAGTCTAGCAATGTACGGGGGTGCGGTTTCGCGGTCCATACGCGCCCAAAATCCCCAAAATTTCCTAAAAACCTTGGGTTGTCACCAATTCACTAACTATACCCTCCCTTCCTTCTCCGTCAGTGGTTTTGGCTTTTCTTTCGTTCCTGCTTCCTAGTTTTCGTGCTAATTTGCATAATTAGGACTCGTTTTGTGTTTTAGCTAACATATGTTATCTTTTCTTTCGTACCATTAGTCCAGTCTCCGGCAGCTTACATTGTGTACTTACTTCTATATTCACCAATCGTCTTGGAAAGTGTTCTCTGGTTTTTCGACAATGCTAGATTTTATTTTACCGAGTTTCCTTCTGTAACCCGCGTGAGTCCTACCTAAGACTAAAGGTTACTCAAATTGGTACAGTCTGACAGAAGCCAGTTTACAACGTTAAGCTCTATTGCTTCTTTACTTTATTTGTGGGGTTTATTTGTTCCCAAGGCAGGTAATATGTATTTCGTGTGGGTTCTCGTCGAGTGTATTATTGCCCGTATTTTATTAAACCAAACCACCATATAAATTATAAACACATATAACACACAAAACAGATACTTACGTTATAGCAGGATACACACGTAATTCTCCGATTGCAACGATTTACAGTGAAATTCGCACGCTAACTTGTTCACCGATTGACGGAAAATGAATTGCCTAAGCTTAGCGCGCGAGAGCTTAAATAAACTTTTATCCCGGACCAGAAACCTAGGAATTTCTCTAAAGCAAGGTTTACATAGTTAAGAAGTAGAAATTCTTGGAATTGAGAAATCCGCTCCCAAACTTAAGCGAAAATTTGCGCGTTAGAGAATATCTTTTTATAAAATTCTTGGAATCCCTAACTCAAAACAAAATTTGGAAAATCCAGCAGAAATACACTTACATTTCCGCTAATGTAAGTGTAATAGTTAAGGCACCCAGTGGCTACACTCAAATCCAATATGTAACCTAAACTATAGCCCTGGCACACAAATTGTAAAAATTTATATTATTTTAAACTCTCCCAAAGTTAAAATTTCACGAATTTATGAAGATCTTATTGTCAGAATTGACCGAGGGGATGAGGTCCGTAACTTCTTAACGGGTGGGCCAATTGATGCCAAATTTGGTATGTATAATCTCCAACGTGCGCTATGGCATTTGGCATCAAAATCCGTATATGCCCAAACCATCCCCCCTGTCCAATTTAGCATGATTTCTATAGTTGTTAAAAGTTTTGCTTTACTGTACTGGGAAAATTTGATCTCAAAACTATTGCGATTTTCTGACTCTTACACATATTCCATATAACTTACACATAATGAGCACAACAAATCATACACATACTTTCATCACATAGGCTAAATTACATGTATCGTATACGACTCACACGTAATACATACAACAATTTTCACACACGTGAAAACTCGTACATCAATTACACATGCGCTAACACACGAAATGTATGCATGCAGTAAACAATATACACAGCACATACATATTATACACGTAATAAACAGATGACGCAAGACCTATATTTTCCCACCGAAATGATTCCCACGGTAGTTCATCACGTATAGCGGTTATAGGAGCAGTGAGGCAATATCAAATCGGATAAGCCAATTCCCTCATGTGAAGTAAAGTTAAAGGGCTTCGGCCCGTCGTGTTTGGGGTTCACGACTTAATACGTCCCCCAGCTTCACATGATCAATTTATTGCTAAACGTGACGGCATAGGGTTGTTACAATATCCCCTCCGTCGGGAAAAATTTGTCCCCAAATTTCCAATACAAGTTATCTAACAATAACACAACTGAAGCAAGTACCTCCACTACAACAGGCACACAGTACAGTAAAAAAAATTACATTTCAATATTCAAGTATTTTCCTTTACTGGAGTGTTTGTCAGTGTTCTTAGGTTTAATTGATTGTTCATACTTGTTCGTCGCACGATTTTACTGGTTATACATACAGTCACATTCAATTCCGCCACACGCAAACGCAGCTATTCGGTACCATTGTTCAGTAGGGGTCAAGGGCATCTCCGTTCTTGATTGACTTTGAATTGTCATTGATTTTGTGGTTGACACTAATTGAGTGAATTGACTTTCGTTGTTTTAGGCATTGATTTTCTTTGATTGAGCACACATAATGATACAATCAGTCACAAACATACAAACAGCAATCGAACATTCCGCTTTGTTGCTTGTGCGTGTAGAGGCGTGACATAGAACAATAAAACGCGAATTAACCGTGATGACAACCAGTAATATTTGGGCAAGAGGTTATCCTAAGTACCAGCTAGCTTCGTTCAGTCTTACCATCCCACACATATAATACATACATAAATTAACATACATGTACATACATCCCACTTCTCTTTTAATCCCATATAGGGGCAGGGGGTTTCACTTTATGCCTTCTATAGATTTTTCTATAGGCAGAAATTATACAAATTAGGTTTAATTAAATTGGTCATATTTTAAACATATAAATACTATTACACGATGATATTTAATTTTTATATATATATATATTTTTTTTTTTTGAAATAGTAATCTGAAGTTTTTTTTTTTCATTCTAGGTTCAGCCGACCTATAATTGGAGAAATGGGAAACAATATAACAATAACAGTATCACGTTTAAAAGCGTATAAAATAAATGCATAGACCCGATTTAAGAAAAATGAAGGGGTCGTTCTCGTAATATGGCACCCTTTAACCAAGAGTATATACTCTATTACAATTGGTTTTTTTTTGTTAAAGTAAATTTACTTTAAACATCAAGTTGTAAAACAAACGAAGCGGTTGTTACCCTACTTCAATCCGACCTCAGCTGTCGAGTATATAGTAGCCTACTGCGTAAATACCGTACTATTGGTTGTATATACCAAACCTTTGTTTGTGCAATCTTGAACAAACTATTGTTCCTACCGCATGTTAAATCGATCGCTTTGCGGGTGTAATTCTTGGACGCAATTCATACGTTTTAGTAGCTTTTGCGCGGATCCTTAAATAATCTATCACTTCTTACACCACTCAATTAACAAAATGTAGCCAGTTTCACCATACTAACTATACTAGAAACAAGAAAGTTTTGTATTTGAGTAGTCTAATACATGTATATGTTTATATTCATGGAAAAACAGCTAAGAAACCAAATATCTCGCTTTTGCTTTATATTATTTTCTATAACAACCGCTGGAACAACATTTACAACCAGTGCAGCATTACAACGTTCAGTCTATCGAAAAATAATAATGGTTTTCCTTGTGTTCTACGCCTCTATATCCCGTATGAACACAATGTG
This sequence comes from Trileptium ribeirensis, assembly GCA_030248225.1. Lineage (NCBI taxonomy): Eukaryota > Metazoa > Nematoda > Enoplea > Enoplida > Thoracostomopsidae > Trileptium > Trileptium ribeirensis. Next base: position 9,473 of record JASANE010002671.1, on the reverse strand, counting down.
ACGTATGCTTTCGCTGTAGCAAATTATAGTTAAGCTGGATGATATTTTATATATCAAATGGGGGGTATTTTATATGTGTATATATAAATCGGTGTTGTTGTATTTTTTTTTTTTTTTTTGGGTTTTTGTGTTTTTTTTTTTTTTATTTTTTTTTTTTTTTTTTGTGTTGTTGTATTTTTTTGATTTTTTTCTGGTTGCACTTTTTTTTTTTTTTTTTTTTTTGTTTAGGGTTGGTGATTGTAGCACATTGTTGTTGTAGAAGATAGTGGTTCGTGCTTCCCCTTATTACTCTCCCCCATTACAATGTGGTAGAATACTGGCCCCCAGCGTGGGTTGTTTGTGTTTTGGGTGTGGTTCTTTTTTGCGAAGACTCCGACAACCAGCGATATGAAAGCGAGAATAGCTATCGTCGATAGCTGTTTATTACTGTTAGACGTCAGGACAGCTGTTATTCCAAAAGCATCGTAGAGGACGAGAACAGATAGCCACCAAAACATCATTGGTTGTGTAAAAACCATAGGTACAGAAACACACTATACCACATGATGAAGTTAGAAGTTTTAGGATCGCCCCACTCCAGGCACACAGGGACATTGGACCCCCTGTGTGTCTTATATATAAATATATCTAAAAAAAACACACGAGGATTAATTCCCCTCGTGTGTTGTCACTTATGACTCAGAGCAAGACCAAAAAGAAGGCTCCCTGGGACATAGATTCTCCCAGTGAGTCGACCTATGGAACCCACATACAGCAAAAAAATAATAGGTCCGTTGGGTTTGTATTATAGACAATCTAAAAAAATTTTTTTGAGTTAATAAGGCTGAGTTTTAAAAATGAGATAGCAATTTTCACACGATAGTGCAAAGGCACAAACACTGAATTTGCATACACAAATGTGATTTGTAAAACGACATATTTAGGGTTCACGCGAGAAAAATATATTTTTTTGCCCCTTTTTTACACGGGATTATACCCCTGAGAAACATATACACCCAAGCAAAGTCGAACTGGATGGCCACTAAACCGGAGCCCAGTTCGCAAACCATTTGTTATAAAGTACAACATACTTAGTTTTCACGAAAATAGGTACAGGTTTGAGAGATTCCCTGGGTATTTTTAAAATCTATTTTTTTACCCTATTGAGCACAAGATGCATTGAATACACGCGGCTAGATGGCCACTAATCCGGAGCCTAGCCGAAGACAGACGGTAATGTGTATAAAGAACACATATCTAAAAGACATGCTAGCAGAAACATCAAGTCTAAGGCTTAAGATCTTTTTACTGAGGGTCTAACAAAAACACGAAAACAATATAAGGTCTCCCCTATGACCACCCGACCAATCCTGTTTGTTCCCAGCCCCTGTCGTACTGCCTCTACTGGTCAGCGCTGGGTCGGTCTGACTGAGCAAACAAAGAGAAACTCACTCAGACTGGAACGCGCCCTACGGTGTAGGGGTTCCCCCGGTTGCTGGCACAGTGCGGGCGGCAGGAGACACTTGTTTTTCAAGTGTCTGGAGAACACCGTTAGTAAATGTTGAAAGCGCTGTTCTCAGGTTCCCAACAAGCAGCAGTAAATTTTCGAGAAAAAAAATGAGCGTAGTCACCCACCTAGGACCAGCAGGATAAATCACCGAAATTAGGAAAAATTTTGAAAAATCCATTTTTAAAATTTTTAACTGATTTTCTAAAATTTTATCGGCCAATATTTTTTTTTCACAAATTAAATAGATTTTTTTAGTTTGAATTTTTAGTTTTTACCTAACGAAGTACATCAATTCTGGGGTTTCACTTATCGACACTTAATTTCTTGGGCAGGACCTAAGCCTTACACATTATAATTTGTCCGAAAGGTGAGGGTTTTCGTTTTCCTTGGAATAATATTAAAACATTATCTTACCGTTGTGTTATCCTCCTCTCCACATCATATCTGCAACAACTAAAACCCTTACTCGGGCACCACAATACATATAGTAATACAACCAAAATTAAAAGCTCAATGTTTTTGGAACACACGACCAAAAACATCTACGACCCCAACGATAATTTTAACGGAGAACGGCTTGACCAATAATTCTCATACAACTACTTGGCTAATTTTGGTGAGAGAAAATAAGGCAGCCTGTTTGTTTCGTATGAAATTTTGTAGCCCAATAACTCATATATTATCTATACACCCTTACAAATTTATGTTGTTTGTACCCTCACTCACATATAAAAGGCTGTATCTGCGTAAGCCCAATTTAATACCGAACGCCAATTTCATGCGTCTGGCGATGCCGATCATTTTCGAGAATTTTACTGGTTGGTCCTGAAATATGCATCGGTTAAAAAAACCCACTAATAACGCAATTGAAAATACTTATCAGGTATGGCCTAGCCCCTAATCCACTAAAAGGTATTGCAGTTAGTAAAAGGAAAAAATATAAATAGTTTAGGGGCAAAAAACCTTCATCATAAATTTTTATGATTCTCTTTTGGTTACATTAACCCATACCAGCTCCTACGTTTGTTTTTTTAACAAATAGTACGCAAAATCACAAGAGGTTACAAGTAATTACCCAACTACGCCCTTTGCTATTGCAAATTAAGATCTGAAGTATACACGCCATATCTGTTTGGTAAAATAATTCCCTAAGATATATGCCAGAATACCCATTTACATTAAATATAGTAAAAATTTATATTACAGTTACACAAGCGTGAAGAGAGAGATCTGCACACCCACTACATATAAGACACACATTCATTGGGTTTTTCCTCTTTAAGTTTTTTCAAGGCCTCAAAATGGTCATTTACTTCCTGAAGATCTGCAAGAGCAGAATCGTAATTTATCACTTCAAAATCTGAAGCCTTACGTTTGCGTTTTGGTACCGAATGCTTACCCAAACCGGGAGTGGGCTTATCCGGTTTAGTATCCCTTTTACCTGACTGATCCATAACAATTGTGGGGGCATTGGATGAGGATCTAAAAACCTGTAAGAACAATAGAAAAAATAAAATAACTTCTCCAATAGCCAAAACAATGACATAAACCCAACTGGAGGATCTTTGATTTTCAATATTAGAAATTTTATACTCTACGTATCTCTGCAGGGCTATATCCTCGGATACAAAAGACTGATTCTGGTTGATCACGTTTTCTTGAAATTTTGTTAAGTTCACCACACTTTTGGTGTCGGGTCTTAAATTACTTTGAAAATAGTTACTAACATTCACTAAATTGGGTAAAATCAACCCAAATCCCGGCCAAATGCTATTACTTAATACTGTTAGATTCGTTTGTTCGAATATAAGATTTTCTGCTAAATGAGTGTCGTTCGAATAAACTGTAAGACCACAACCATGTCTCCGAGTTGGAAGGGTCATTCCACCAATGGTCATTCCACACCCACATGGTAGCTTAATTATACATTGAAAACAGGATTTAACTTTTCTGGGGACCTTCCCATCGCAAAACAAACGCCAATCCGAATGCACAGCAGCCATAAACCAAAAACCTCGGGTTAGGTCAAAAGCCTGAATCGGGCTTTTATTTCTGGTAATTACCATATCGCAAATTTTTGTTATAATATTTTTCTCTAAAAAGAGCTCGATCTCACACACATTACTAGATGCTGGAACAATAGGGAATACTAGCGGACACCGCCGAAATTTTGATCCAATACAGCCTTCAAGCTGTTTCCTTTTTAAAAGTATAAATTGAGAATTGTCTTTATTTACACCCAGTAAATCGTACTTAGGATTAACCTGCATGTAAACCCCATTTCCAACATCATTTTGACCATACGTAAGTCCCCAAAGGTTAAATTCCATATTTTCTCGGGCTATAGGTATTTTTAATGCCACTATTACACTTTCAGTCCCAGAATATACTGCTTTTACGAGCGGAACTGTATAATACTTATTTATGTCCTTTGTGCCATACATTAATTTAACACCACTTTCTGACAACTTCTCCATAAGAGATAAGAGAATTTTTCTTATACTAATAGGTGGGATGATTCCAGGTGAAAGGTACCCCTTTTCAAAATGGCCCAAAGCATTGGCTAAATTATACATCCCTTCAATTTGTTCGTTCCACAGGAAAAAACTCGATAACCACCTAACCAAATCAGCATTAAAATTTAATTCGACATATCCCAATTGAACCGATTGGTTCATTGCGAACCCCAAAGATGTAATTGAATTTCTGAACCCGTCTTGAACCTCTCCTAGTTTAGCCATTAATTCAGAAATAACATTAATTCTTTTATCCTCGTTTTGAAATCCCTTAGATACTAATTTTGACAGGGAAATTAATCGGTTATTAACTCGAACTACTTCGGATGATACACCAGTTACCCTAGAATTTAGTGTATAAAGGGCTCTTCGAACTTTAGAAGCCTCGGCCCCTGCCCCGAGGTTACAGCCTCCAAAAATAGATTCTATAAAACAGGCAAAACCACTAAATATGCCCCTTTTATTTCGACGCCCACTTTTATTTGGTTTTATTAAAAATTTCAAATTTTCTTCAAGGGTTTCCAGTTTACCTTTAGCTCGTTTATACGTCGAAATAAAGGCCGTGTTCATGTCCACAGACATGTCACAAAATTGCCTTAAGAGAAAGCCTATAGGGTCCGAAGTGTTTTTGTGGCCCACATTAAAACATGAAGGTGAGAGTTTCGGGTTTTGAATATTAAGTTTTAGCGGGATTACTATGTGGTGTTCAATAAAGTCTTGAGCATTATCTAATATCCCCTCCCGTTTAAAAACTACCGAGAAATGTTTATTGATTTTGACAATAGAGTTGGGTTGTTGGGTTTCACCATAGCCTTCAATACCAGTGATGTAGAATAGTAAGATACAACAAAATATAAAATACTTACCAAGTGCAGATCCCTTCCTCAACATAAAACTTCGGTTACTTTTTGCGCAATCTACCTTCCCATTCGGTACCCATACTTCGAACATTCTCGAATTCAACGTTTATTTCAGATATATCCTCGTCTGTTTGTTGTCCGTCCACGCAATTTGGGGAGACGTTACTTTCCACAAAATTTCTAGCTGAAACAATATTATCTGAATTAGATGATACTTGTCTATCTCCGTCGTCTCCTTTTCCAGATTCTAGGTTTTCAAAATTTTGAACACACTCGACCACGTCTGTGCCATTTCCATCTCCTAAGGTAAGGGAGGGCTTTTCATCCCCAAAACATGGTTTACAAAAATTGATATGCACAATTTTGTCCGGTTTGGTACCCTTACAGGGCCGGATACGAACATTCACGTCACTTGTGAATTCTATGACTCGATAAGGGCCATGCCAGAGATGGCATAGCTTAGGTGTTTTTCCCTTTTTCACCGCTGGACAATAGTACCATATCCGTTGGCCTACTTGAAGTTTATGGTCCGTTGCGGACTGATTATAATGTTCCCGTTGCTTTCTTTGAGCACTTTCAATATTATCAGCGGCCAGTTTTCGCGCAATTTCAAAACCCATTACAAGTGTCTCTCGATAACCCTCAAGGGTGTCGATTTGTAACAAATTGTAGGATCCTAACCCTACTTCAACACCAAAACGCGGGTCTCTACCGTAGAGTAAGAAGAAGGGGGTCTCTTTCGTGGATTCATGTACCGCGGTGCGATAAGCAAATAGAATAAAGTTTAAATACTTGTCCCAATCCGTGTGAGCTGTATTAACATAGTGAGAAAGCATGGTAATCAAAGTTTTGTTTAGCCGCTCACACTGACCATCCGTAGAAGGTCTGTAGGGAGAAGTATTCAGCTTTCGAGTGTCCGTAAAATGACATATCCATTTAACTAAATCACTCATAAAATTTGAACCCCGGTCAGATAGTAACTTCGAAGGTGCCCCATAGCGGCACATAATTTCCTCAACAATTAACCTAGCGATAGTTTCACTTGTTATATCGGGGACAGCGAACGCCTCCGCCCACTTAGTTAAATACTCGGTGAAAACAACTATATGCTTATTTCCTAATTCGGTTTGTTTCAGTGGTCCCACGCAGTCCACAGCCACAATATCAAAAGGTTTGGAAGAAATAGGTATTGAGTGGAGTGGAACTTTTACTTTCTTCCCCGGACCCTTTTTTGTAGCACAGAACACACATGCGTAGCACCAGTTTTTAATGTCGCTATACATAGAGTCCCAATAAAATCTTTCCCGAATTTTTGTAAACGTTCGATCAAACCCCAGGTGGCCACCCCCAATTAGGTCGTCATGAAATGATTCCATAATTTCGGGACGTAGTACTTGTGGGACCACCACCTGGTAGCAAACCTTAGGTCTTCTATTCGATCTCTTGTCATGCCAGACATGGCGAAGTAGTCCCTCTAAAATTACAAAATCTACATACCTGTTCACATCCTGTTCCTTACCACCATCCTCCATATGACTTTCCAGCCAATCAATAATTATTCGTAATTGAGCATCAGAACGTTGTAGGTTACGCATGTTTCTCTCCTTTACCAAGTGATAGGGACTACTTAAGGAATTATCACACGCGCCTGAAATATTAAATTCCGTTACACAACTAATATTTTCAACCTGAGGAAAGCACAACTGATCATCATCTTCAACCTCTTGGTTAGTATCTGAACAGGACATAACAGGGTTCCGAGACAGCGCGTCACTGTTCGCGTGAAATTTTCCGGGTCGATGTTGCACTTCAAAATCAAATTCTGATAGCAAAAGTGACCATCGTAAGAGCCTGCCATTGGTGTCCGAAAAATTCATTAGCCACTTGAGAGCCGAATGGTCAGTTACTACTTTAAATTTTCTGCCAAGCAAGTAATGTCGAAAATATTTAATGGCCCAGACTACTGCAAGACCTTCTTTCTCCGTTATAGCATAATTTTTCTCAGCAGGGGCAAGGGTCCTAGACGCATACGCAACGACATGTTCCAATCCATCGTAGTCTTGAGACAATACTGCCCCGAGGCCTTCATTACAAGCATCGGTTATCAAAATAAATAATTTATCAAAGTTTGGTCCTTTTAAAATTGGTTCCTTAGTGAGCTCACATTTTAAGTCCTCGAAAGCGTTTTGACACTCAGGGGTCCATACAAAAACAGTACTCTTTTTCAAAAGGTTATTCAGTGCAGAAGCCCTAGAAGCAAAATCTTTAATAAATTTTCGGTAATATGATGCAAGTCCTAAAAATCCTCTCACCTGTTTCACAGTTTTTGGTGTAGTATACTCTTTTACCGCCTTGACTTTGTCTGGATCAGGTTCGATTCCGTCACCGGATACCACATGTCCTAAAAACTTTACTTTAGTTCGACCAAAACTACACTTCTTAGGCTTTAGTTTCATGTTCCCTTCTTGAAGTCGTTCAAACACATCCGTTAAATCTTGAAGGTGTTGTTCAAAGGAAGGGGAAAATATTAATATGTCGTCTATATAGGATAGCACCTTGTCCTCTAGCCCAGCCAATAAGAATTTTATTGCTCGCATAAACGAGCTGGGAGCACATTTAAGTCCAAATGGCATTACGTTAAACTCAAACAATCCCGTATCGGTTATGAAGGCTGTCTTTTCTTTGTCGTTTTCTTCCAATTCCATCTGCCAGTAGCCGCTAGTCAGGTCCAAACTGGAGAAATATTTAGCGCCGCCGAGTTTGTCTAGGCAGTCCTCGATTCGCGGAATGGGGAATACATCCGATTTAGTAACGGCATTTAACTTCTTATAGTCAACACAAAATCTGTTTGTACCGTCTTTTTTACGAACTATAACGACAGGAAAGGCCCAAGGAGACGCCGAATGTCTAATTATGTTATGTTTTTCCATGTTTTCTAGTTGTAATTTTACATCTTCCTTAGCCGCCTGTGGGATCCTATAGGGTCGCTGATATATAGGCGGACTGTCCCCACAATTAATAGAATGTTTAATAAATTTTAGTCTTCCCAAATCATAATCGGAAAAAGAGAATACATCACTCCAGGAATTTAAAAATTGGGACATTTTCTCTTTTTGATTCCCGGTTAATTCAGAATCTTCTAAGGATAGATTGGGGATTATGGTATTATCTACAACATTTAATTTTGGTGTCACAGTGCATAAGCTAGGGTTATCTTCAGGGATATTTTGGAGATTTTTGCCATTAACATTTGCTACGCGCTTTCCTTCACTGGATTTAGAATTCCACATTTTAATCGTTTGGTCCCCCACAATGCACTCCCCCTTTGCTACATTTAAAATACAATTGTATTTAATCATAAAGTCAATTCCAAGTATTATGTCGTAGGGGATATCCTTGCTCAAAAATACAGATTGAACATACCCTTGACATCCGATTTGTATTTCTATGTCCAGAGCGCCGAGAAGTTCCAAGCCCTGGCCACTCACCGTCTTCGCCACTTGATTACCAGTGCCTGGCGTCCATGTAGAATTAAAATTTTCTAAACGTGATGCTGTCTGAAACTTCAATAAACTTATGTTACACCCCGTATCACAAAGTATTTCTACTGGGATTTTTGCAAAAAGTTTTCCTAAAATTAGAGGAATACGGTTAAGATCTGTATCCGTGAGGACGCTCTTTCCAGTATACACGCAGAAATTACCTGACCCTGATTCGCTTGTCGTACCATTGGTAAATTGGAAGTTGAGGCCGTTGGATTTTTGGGTACGTAGGCTAGATCTTATAATCATTAAAATCTTTCCTTGCCAGTTCCTACCAGGATGTTTTTTTTTATTCCACATACGTAAATCGTGGGTTGTCAACCCGCATCCCCATATCGCGTTGACACTAGCTTCAGCAAGATACTCGTGACCAGTATCCAATAAGAATTTTCGTAACATAAAATTGTCATAAAATTTTACCATATTAGCATGAAACATAGTTTTGAAGGCAAGACCGGACGTTATCCACGCCTCCCTATTCTGACGAACGGTTTCCGAACTTTTTACGATAAGCTTTTGTCTTTTAGGATCCTTCTCCGAGCACACCTGTGCAGCAGCATCAAAATCCTGGGCATAACAACATTGACAACATAAGTAATACTGCTCGGTACAATTAAACGACTTACCGTCGATATACACTTGTGTTAGGAAATGATTAGATAGCACATTATGACCACCAAAAAATGCCAAAACGCCACCTGACTTTGCTAAAAATCGATTTTTTGAAGAACTACCTGAAATACTTGTCAGAGGTTTCCACATATACACATTAAATACATCCTGACATACATAACTCAAGCAGATATGTTCCGGAAAATATCTTGAAGATACCCAGATGCATTTTGGGTCCTCCACCGCCTCCACTAAGGCCCGGTATTTCGATCCGGGGCATATTACTCTGCACTCCGGGTAACCGCGACGAGGAGACCAACGTGGACCGTGGGGTATACCTCCTTTCGCCGCACCTCGACCCGAAACCAGGGGGACTACCGATGAGTTGTCGCACGTTTTTCTGTAATATAAAGTAAATCTGGTGAATTCAATGTTCCTAATTTGTTTATTCAGG